>BMAC01000204.1:535559-555030 GCA_014905375.1 Phtheirospermum japonicum | reverse complement strand
TCTTCTTCTTCTTCTTCTTCTTCTTCTTCTTCTTCTTCTCTTATATTTTCAAGTTTCAAGTCAAGTTGCTAATTTTGTGAAAAAAATAATACCAATAATATTCTTAATTCTCTTTTATAATATAACTATGTCAAGCTCTTCTCGTAATGTCAATACAAACTCTCCAACCTCTTCTCATCGAGGTCGAGGATCTCGATGACAATCTTCGGTCGTTTCCGGATATTATGTTTCCGACGAGATGACGGCGGAGGAAGTTGAGAACCTATATAATCAAATCAACTTTGACTCGCAAAATCAAACCAATTTTGAAGAGGATTTACCTAGCTCCGACGAATCCGAACCGCCGGCCGCCATCAATTTGGATGAAGATGAGGAGGGAGCGGATGATATGCCACCAACTCAATCAAAACCGAGGGAATTTGTTTCCCTCATCTTCCGATTACATTTCACAAGAAAGACGATCAGCATCGAATCTCGAGCGCAATGCAATTATTGCTCGACTCATTACGCCTTCGGTTCTAAAAATAATAGAGGCTACGGGTCACTCAAATACCACATGGAGAAGAAGCATCCCGATAAGTATGGCGTGGAAAGATCTCAAACACAACCAAACTTCTCATCTTCATCTACCGTCGGTGTCGGGATCGGCGGCCAAGGCATGAGTTCTTCTAGTTTATTTCAATATACCGAAAGTGGTCACAGAAAGTTTCTTGCCAAATTTGTTTCCGTTTTGAGTCTTCCTTTTAATCATACGCATAATAATCATTATGGAAATTGTACAAGGGGTGCATTTAATCCATCTAGCACTAGGATTTCACGAAATAAATTGACTCGCGAAATTGAAAAAATGGCCGGTGAGTATAAATTGAATTTGATTTCACTATTTGATAGTTTGCCTCATAGTGTCTCTTTATGTTTGGATATTTGGACGTATTCCTTTCAAAATCATAATTATATGGGAATTAGTTGCCATTGGATTAATAATTCTTGGACTTTGCAAAAACATTTAATTGCATATAGAAAGTTTGATAGTCAGAATACGATGGTGAATATTTCGCGCAATATAGCCACTATTTTGCCCGAGTATCATTTAGGTAACAAAAATTTTCAATTTCATTTGATAATGTCGCCGCTAATACGGCTAGTTTAGATATGTTAAAAGCTTTTTGTCAACCCGCTATTGGCGGCAAATTTTTTCATGTTAGATGCATTTGTCATATTTTGAATTTATGTGTTCAAGATGGTTTAACTCTTTTTAAATCTAAAATTTAACCGATTAGGAGTGCTATATATTATCTACGTTCCCACGATTCGCTTCAAAAAAAAAATGGCGAAAATTTTGCCAAACCAATGATTTGCATCCAAAAAAATTTTCAAACGATGTGCCAAATCGTTGGAACTCTACTTATAAATTGCTTAATGATTCTTATCAATATAGAGATGCATTGTGTGAGTTTTTTAATAATCAAGATGTCGATTTCATTTTATTTTCGAATATGTGGGATGATTGTTATAATATGATGTCCCTTTTAAAAACTTATAATGACGCCACCGTGACTTTATCTGGTGTTTATTATCCTACCTCCTCACTACTTGTTGATCAATGTATTCAATTTGTACTGTTAGTACTGATTTACTCGATAATTCTGAATTAGGTGAATGTATTGCTAGTATGTTGAGTAAATGAGGCAAATATTTTCTGTACATTCCCGACATTTTTTTTTATTACAAAAGTTTTAAACTCGGATTATCGGGTAGAGGGTTAACAAAATTTACTTAAAGTTTATTACGATGCATTAGGAACTTTTTTAGAAGCTTCAAATATTGAAATTTCTAGTCCTCTCAGTGTTGCTCACCAAGCAAGCCAATCTTTAACACAAATTCTTAATGATTATAACCAATTTTCATCTTCTAGTGATGTCAATGTGTCCCCTTCCCCTTCCCCCACCGCTTTTAATACAAGACCCAATGACCCTCGACAAGCTCTAGCCTCATATATGAGGATAATTGAGGATACTAAGCGAAAACGGCAAAGGTCTAGTGCTAGTCGATCAGTGGAATTAGACAGGCTTTTGAACCGACTTCGGTTCCAAAAAAGCCCGATGGTATTACTAATGATCTTGTGCAGTCGAAAGTGGCCAGTATTCTCCCTACACTCTCTAGGATTGCCAAGGAGATTCTTGTCATTCCTGTTTCAACAGTTTCTGTTGAACAAGCCTTCAGCACGGGAGGCTATATGTTAGATGAGCGTTGGTCTACCTTAATACCCAAAAATCCTAAAAATCAAATGTTGATGAACGATTGGGTGAAAGCCGAATCGCGAAAATAATAAAAGCAATTGGATGAAGGTGAAGAGAGCGACTATTACGATACCACTTCGGGAAGCAACGACAACGACGAATAGGTAAGCAGGTAAGTGAGGTAAGTATAAGAACTACGTGGACTTTGACTCCTTTTCGAGGATACGTAGGAAATTTAATTCTAATATTAAAAGTTAAAATTTAATTTTAATTTCTAATATTAGAATTAAAATCAAGTCCTTTTTTTAACTTATTTTTTTTCAAAAAAAAAATCGAACTACGTGACTTTGATTCCTTTACGAGGATACGTAGGCAAGTTAATTCTAATATTAAAAGTTAAATTTTTAATTTTTAATATTATAATTAAAATCAAATCCTTTTTTTAACTTATTTTTTTCCAAAAAAAATGAGCGACTGCTATGCAGTCAATCGACTGCTTTTCTGTCAATCGACTGCTTTTCTGTCAATCGACTGCCTTCGCAAAACCAAAACTCACTGTCCTTCAGTCGATCCACTGCTTTCCTTTTTAAAAATAATAATAAGAACCCGCGGTTAACCGCCGAGTTTTTAACCGGTTCTCAGTCGGTTAGGTTATGGTTAGTATAGAATCGGTTAATTTAATCGCCGATTATTAATCACTGGTTAATTAACCGGCCGGTTAATAACCGGTTCAACACGACTATTTTTGGGACTCCATCTATGAGGTTGTCACCCTTCCATATGACTCCTGGAAAATATTAAAGCAGGAATATTGCACAATATTACGGAACTATAACCAAACTCCCAAATTCTTATTGTCGCCTACAGAAAGGCCCTTTGTGAAATGTTGTATAAGCCAATAACATTTATCATTCAATTTTATTTATATAAAAGAAAAAAAGAATTATGTGATGCAAAATCAAAATCCCAAAAGAGTTTCGTCTGGTCAAACACGAATCAATGTCAATTCAAGTTTCAAAGTACCATTTTTCAATGTTCGTTCAAGCATTTCATCAAACACCTAAGAGGGCGCCAAATAATAGTGCACACACATAAAATCACATACACCAAATACAAACACACATCCAAAATAGTCATCAGCAACAGGGGATAAAAAAAAAGGCACCATCTAGAGGGTTGAGTGTCGTCATGGACGCAAGCGTCTACGACTCAGATATTTTCATCACTACAAATCAAGATTTTCATTAAACAAATTAATAATTAAAAAATATATATCAAAATTACTAGATGCAAGTAAAGAATTGTCGAGGATTTGATAATGGGCTAAAGCAGAGGGAGAAAGAGAGAATTTTATAGCATCGAGATAAACCCTAGAAGTTTCATTCATCAAGTCTACCCAACACCTAAACCCCAGATCAAAATCCAAATCGCGATTTAAACAATCAGAAACCTCAAGCACAATCAATAAATAAGTTCAACCAATTGCATATCACATCAAGACTTAATATTTTTCTCTCCAAAAAGCAAACATGTCCAGCAGATATCCTCAGCAAACCCCTTTGATTCTCGAATCCGCCACCTCGGAAACCCTCATCTGCACTCTCATTAGATCTCCCACAGTTGCGAGTAAATTTAGAGAGCGGCAAGACAGTAGGGTTTGGACTTTGGTATGAATTCAATTGGATAAGGGAGACGACAGTGAGGACAAAGCGACTGCGGAGTTGAACCGGGAAGGTAGAGAGAATGTGAGTCAAGAGAAAAGTTAAAAAGAAGAGTAACAGAGAGAGAGAGAGGGTCTAAGATGGATTTTACAGATGACGTGGCGAATACAGATCATCGGATGATACACAGATCAACGGTTGAAACAACTTTCTTGAGAAAGACGAGGATCGGTGACATGGCAGATTACTAGTCTCGGCGGTTCTAATGGAACCGGCGTTAAATCCAATAAATTAAACTAATTAACGTCGGTTCTTAAGGAACCGCCGTGGATACTTGTTAATTCACGGTGGTTCCTTAATAACCGACATTAATTAGTTCAAATTTAAACAGCGGTTCTAAGAGAACTACTGTTAAATGATGGATTTAACATCGGTTCTTCTGGAAAACCGTCGTGAAAACATATTTAACGGCGATTTTGATGAAACCTCCGTAGATGAAGCGTCGTGGAATGCGGTTTCTGCAGTAGTGAAAAATGATCAGTGGACATGAGATGGTTATTCCAAACAATATAATACTAAGCAAGACTACACAAGTACATCTTCGAGGATGAGTCATCTCTGTGTATATCTCCAACATCAGTGTGTCTCACCAGAATAGCCTAAACATACCCATAATGTATGGCCACCCTATCTAGATGATACGACCCAACTACGTCCAAAGCACTAAGGCAACCATGATAAAATGTGATATGCGGTAGGGGAAAATAGGCTCTAGCAGTCTCGTCATACGGATTTCAGGAAACTAATAATTTCTAAATCAATAATAATAATAAATGCATAAACATAAATTAAATGTGAAATAAATAGTGCATAAAATAAGTGCTTACTTATTTCGGGGTCATGACATCAAGCACCTCCCGTATTGACAATAATCGGGTTGCCGATGGTCCTCCATGTCCTTGTGGTGACCATCTCATAGTCACCAGATTACTAACATCGTAATCAACATATCAGAAGGTCTGAACTCTGGGAAGCATTCATATATCCATGCTTATGTAGAAATAAAACAAAATTATAAGTACAAATCACAAAGATAATATTCAAAGTACATATAAACAACTCATATGTAAATTAAATGTCACCTCCAATAGAATCGTATATCCAGCCATCTGCTTCACCCCTGACCTAGATGCTGACCCAAGCTGTCTATATAAATATGCTAAAGAGGCAGCTCCCCATGCATACTTATGAACTATACTAACAGCATCTAATAACTCTAACTAAGTCTTGGAGATACAGTTACCACTCTTTTTAATGAAGAGTGTGCAACCAGACATGTATAACAAATAAGCTCTAAGTGCACACACCAACTCGGTGGGATTGTTAGATGTAACCTTTTACTGAAAGATCGAGACCAAGGACCCTCTAGCACCACCTATTGCATCATGAGTTTCTTCGGACAACATTATAATCTACTGAACTCATCCACATACTTTTGCTTGTTTTTTCCTACATGACCGTACATCACTGATTTGTACATATTTATGTGTATTTTTCGTATGCTTCCGTGTCTTGTTTTGTGTGCTTCAGTCGGGCTTGAATCGTATTTTGTCCTCTTTTTTCTTATTTTGCATTTTCATAGCTTCTTTTCATCTTTTTAGTATTTTTAATATTTTTCTCATATTTTTGTAGATTTTCATGTTATTTTATTTTTCTTGGTTTTAGGATAGTCGAGCAAGCCCAAGCGCATTTTTGAGGATCACAACCAGCTCGATTTAATGAAAAGAAAACCCGAGCCCACAAAGTATAGCCATCAATCGGCGCCCAATCGATGGCCAATCGAAGTGCATTTTTCACATGCATCAACCGTGTGTCGATCGACCGACCGAAGATTTTCCGCCACCACATCTATGGGCTATCAACACACGCCCTTTTTTCACCATCGACTATCAAGTGTTGATCAAAAAAGTATCAACAACAGGTTGACGGAGGCCATTATCGGCTAATTTTGACAAAATTATAATTTTGACCCTAAGTTCACCTATTTAAACCCACACCCAAGACTTGAAAGGAGGCGTTTGACCCTTTAGGGTTTGAAGTCCCAATCTTAAATTATCCTCTTGTTTTCATCCTTTTGCACCTTTAAGCATAAAATCTACAGTAGCTTAGCTTAGTTTGTGGAACTTTAGTTTAGTAGTTAGTTTAGATTGTAGCGCAGATTAGCTTAGTTTATTGTGGTGAAGTGTTGTATTCTTTGGCTTTTGTAAACTTGAAGAACAAATCTACTTCGGGTCATTTCTAATTCATGTTCTCTTGCATTTTTCTTGTTAATTTATGTGAGCCTTTTTAGCAATCTATTCTCTTATGTATGGTTTGTAGTTTAGATGTTCAAGATTTTCTTGTGTTGTTCTTGAGCCTTAAAATCTCTCCATTGTTGTTTTCTTGCTCTATTTTCAAGCTTTTTCCCTCTTTAGGCTTAGTTTAGATAGTTGGTAGAGAATAGCAAATGGGTTTTGCCAAACTAGTCATTTTCTTGCACTTTGTGATTGTAATCTAGATTCATGATTAAAATATGTTCAAGCATTGTAATTTCATTGACTTTCTAGTTGTATTTTAAATGTATTTACCTCCATACTTTGGGTTAATTTATTTATACTTTTAATTATGAGTTTATTATGTTATTGGCTTTGATTATAGATTTCCTAATTGGTTTATTTATGTTCATGCTTGATCTATGTTTATGTTATTGCATTTATTTATGATTGTGGGTAGAATTTACATGTTTAGAATGATCAATTAGTAATTGTCGGGTGTTTAATTGAGAATCGGGATTGACAGCCCCGATTTATGGATTTAATGTTTGATAAATTGTTAATTGATCGTGAAGATGAGTTTAGAACCCTAGACCTCCATTTCATTAATCTTTAAAAGTCTTAAATTTTGTTTCTCATCATTTAAATCATCGTCTTAACATTTTAAGAACTCAAAATTCAAAATTTGATCGTGTGTTTAGGATAGTTTTTCCTTTATTTTCTCTTCCGTGAATCAAACACAAAAAACTGCTTCCGATTAGTCTTTCTCGAGAGTTTCGACTTGAATCACCTCACTGCACTACGACCGACTCCGTTCTCTTGCGTGTGATCCTCAAACATTTGTTAGAAAAATAGCGTATTTGAAGTCACTTCAATCAAGACCTTCAATGGGTTAACCAGTGAGATAATATACATCATCAAGCGTGATCGTCATCTTTCTGAATGGTATGTAGAATGTATTAGTCTCTTGGTGCCAATGCTCCACAAAAGCCGTAATTAAATTCTTATTGCACCCCTCGATGATACGAGAGGCACCCGCCACAAGTTAGTGCGAAAAAATAGTCATCTCCACGGTTTAGTTGACTCATCCCTCTCATACTTCCACTCCAACAATTTTGATGTATGACATAGGATTTTGAGCACATCCCGATCAATTTATTCCCATAAAGATGCAGTTACGTGCATTTTATAGGATACAAGCAGTGTCAGTTCTTCAGGACCACCAAAATATGACAAAATCTCTTCATCATCTCAAGTTTCATCCTCATTCGTGTTCAAAGGCCCCCCTTCATGTTCATTTTGTGGCTGTTGTTGAATTAACGCTAATTCATGCATTTGTCCTTGATTTTGTCTCCTTGCTAACGCCATGGGTCTTGTTCTCCTATACATTGAAATTGAAAATAACTAAAACTCAAATTCAGATTCCGTTCAGCCAAATATGGCCGAAAAATGGAGCCAAAGTTGGCAAGTACTGGCCGAGATTCTCAAATAATGTCGATTAAAACTAGTGAAAAAAAGAAGCAAATGTCGGCATAAAGAAGCTAAAAGCCAAAGGATATTTCAGCAGAAATTAGCTGAAAATTTCAACAAACGTCATCAAAGGTACAACAAAAATTATGAAACATGTCAGGTCAAGCATGCCAAAATTATTCAAAAAGTTGGCTAGTTGTTGCCAATAGGTTACATAAATTTCGTTGTACCAATGCCGAAAATAATAATTCAAATTCGACATCCAAAACACAAAATTTCATATTATAACATAAACTCAACCTATAACTAAATTTAAGTTATTTAAATAATACAATTTATGAATTTTCACACAAAACATCAATTTTAATGACTAAACATTGGATCTCAAAAAGAAAAAAAAAAGAAAAAAAGATGAAAGAAAAAATATATATTTTCGTCGGCCACTCATCGTTTGACATTGAGTCGCCAATAGTTTGTCAAGGCGGCAACTCTCGGTGGGCGGTGTCCTCACAACTTTTGGTTCTTCCTTGTCGAGAAACGGCAGCAGCGAGTCTATTCTTGTTTTTCGCTTTTTTTCATTCAATTCCTACCAACTTCGTTCCTTCTTTTTCTTTTCTTCTTCTTCTTCTTTTGAAACATGGGTGTAGTTAAACAGTATAGAAAAGATGTAAAAGAATAAAATGCACTGAGAATCGGGTGCAATGAGCAAAATCTTGAGTGCCAATAGAATTGGCCAATCTATTAATGTTCTACTTCCTTCAAATGGGCCTTTAAGCCTCTGCAAAAATGAATGAATACTTTGAGTTTTGTTAACAAAGTTTAACAATTACTCTTTTCGGTTCACAATACTTATTTTAACATTGTGCAAAGAATTAAGTAATAAAGGTAAATGATTTTATTATCATTATTAAAATATTCTTCTTATTATTTAAGAAAAACACTTTATAAAATATATAGTAGAAAGGGGGTAGAAGTTGAAAATTATTTAAAAAATTGTCTTAAAAATATAGAAAAGCTATTGTGAACCAACTTTTTTGAAGTAAAATAATTATTGTGAACAGGGAATGATTATTATTAGTAGTATTTTGGTAAAAGGGATTTATCATCAATCCAATTCTTTCGGCTACTTTCGTTATTGCCGCTGGATTGGCTGTAAGGCTTATTACTTGGAATTGGTCAAATGTATTATTAATCAAGTACACAAGTAGATTTAGCATTATGCTAAGAAATAACAAATATGAAACTATAAAGCTTTCGTTCATAGAAATTTGTTCAAAGTAATCTGTTCCGGCCCAAGTCAAACAAAACTAAAGGATAACCGGACTCCCCAAATGGGTACAAACTCTGTTCTAAAAATCGTTCTAGGCGCCCGTTTAGGCCCCGTTTAGGCGCTAAACGCCACCAATTCGTCTACGATTTTCAAAAATCGGCCAAAGAAATTGTCGGGCACCCCAGGCGCTACCTAGGCGCCCCAGGCGCCGCCTAGGCGCCCTCGACGCCCAAGTCGGCGCCTAGGCGTCAGGCCAGTTTTTTTTTTTTTTTTTTTTTATGGCGTAAAACGACGTAGTTTTTGGGCCTATTTTTTGATTATTTTAATTTTGTAATATATGTTATGGTGTTTTTATTTGACTAATGAATTTATGGATTTATATTGTTTTGAACTTTGAATCGAACAATAGCATTAAACTTGTGAATTGTAAATTGTGATTATTACTTTTAGTTTTGAATTGTCATAGACTTTATTGTGTAGCAGGTAGTATATTGAACTATTAAATAGTTGGATGTAATGTTGTAAATCAGGGTATTTATTCTCAAATTTTAGGCCCCGCTTAGGCGTCCTAGGCGCTAGACGCTGGTCTGTCGCCTAGCAGCCGCCTAGCGATTTTTAGAACACTGGGTACAAATAATGTATCTTTTTTAACATGAAGGGGTGGTTCTGACGTAATGGAATTCTATTGAATATTTAATTTATGAAATTCTACAAATTTAATGGATAATTTCATGGATTTCATTGGATTCTAATGGAATTCTATGTAACTATACATAATTATATGTGTTGAGAATTTATTCTTGGCAATAATTCTTTTTTTAGTTGTTTGTCTTTCTTGGGCACAAAATAAATTAGGACTCTATATCTTATTTCTTAGATTGTGTCTAGAAATTTATTTAGTTTCCTATATTGTGTTTAGGATTTGTTTTGCTTGTTTACCAAGTTTAGAACTTTAGGATTGTCTATTTAAGACAAGAGAGGACAAGAATTAAAAAAAAACACTTTTGACGCACGGATTTGAAGAAACAAGGCGACGCAAATCACCGAGCAAGAACACAAGCAAGTTACATACTTGAAGCCACTTTTTGAGATCAAGAATTTCTTTGAAGTTGTGTGACCAATGGAGAAGATCATCCCTCAAGGCCACAAGTATTTTAGTATCACATGTTTGATACAATAGTTTTCATATATTACTTCATATCTTTTTGTATTGATCTTGAACAAAGAAAAGTAATATAGTTTTCGAGTTTGTACACCCAAGTTCACAAGTATTTTTACTTGTGAACTGAACTTAAATTGCTGTGTTTATCTTTTACATTTTCGCTGCTTATTTACGTTAAACTATGGTTGATGTTAGTTTCGGTGATTGTAACACCGAAAGCAAGATCAGTTACCGATACTTATTTTCATTAACCATAAACCTACAAATTTACAATGTGGATTTTAATAGAGTTATTAGAATTATTATAACTCTTTTCTACAAGAATAACTATCACAACTTAGGAGAATGTACAAATTGCAATAATAATATTTACTGAACAAGATTATCAATAATAATATGAACTATTGGAAAGAAAAATATTATGTTACCTATTTTTTAATTGATTATTTTTTCTTTTTCGGATAATCAATTTTAAAATTAATTATTTTTATAAATTCGAAAATATTGATCTTTTATTTTATTTTTTTTTAGTACAAAATGAGTGCTATGTCTTCCTACTCAATAAGTAGAAAAAATAATTTAGAAAAACAAACAAAATATGATGAAAAGAAATAAAAATTTTAACATTATTTTTTTTAAATAGAAGAATATTCCATAATTTTATAAACTAAAATAAACAAAATTAATAATAAGTTCTCATTATACTTATGTGCAAATACGATAATGTGATTAATATAATCATTGTCATATCATATTATATAGAAATATGATAATTTTTAAAAAGTCGGGAGAAGAAATAAATATTTTTCAATTGCACGAACATATTTTTATTATATATTGATTATATTTTTTTTTGAAAAAAATTAGGAAAAAAAGTGAATAACTGTTTTAATACTAGAGTGATAAAATAATATCTTTTAATTAATTATATATATATATATATATATATATATATATATATATATATRTRTRTRTGTGTGTGTGTGTGTGTGTGTGTGTGTGTGTGTGTGTGTGTGTGTGTGTGTGTGTGTGTGTAAATATATATTATTTAAATTTTAATACGAAAAGAAAAAAGCGAATTTCATAAGATTTTGAGGATAAGAGGCAAGAATTTGGTAGAAATTGTGTAAGTATATTTTTAACTTAAAACTTAACAGAATTCCATTGAAATTCATCATTTAATGAAATCCATAGGATTCCACTATAAATTAAGGATGCTAAAATTCTATAGAATCTATAGAATTCCAAGTTGAGGATACCAGAATTTCATGAAATCTATAGAATTCTAAATTGATGATACCTAGAATTGTATGGAATGTTAAATTCCACTCAATTCTACATTGAGGACGCCCCCGAAATGAAATATCCTTTTTTTTTTTTCAAAATGATGAGAGAATAATTTATATTAACATGAGAGAATCATACTGTCGTCTGGGTTAAAAAAACTCAACAATTAAGGGTAGCAAATAATATTACTGTGTCTTGTTCGCATCACATTATCATATTTTCTACATTTTCTATCTTAGTAGATTATAAATATAATAATTAGTGTAAGTCTAACTAAATTTATAATTTCATATTTATCGTGTCGTGTCGTATTATACCTTGCCATATCTTTGTCTCTGTAATCATGTTTATTATCGTGTCATATAAGTGTTTATTTATCGTGAAGTGTCAATCATTACCACCCTATCTACCCTCTTGGGAAAGAAGGTGAAGCTTTAAATAGGCTCACCTATCTAAAATAGAAAGAGACTATATGTCCCAGCAACCCACAGACTGTCAGACAGAATCTCAGGGCCTTTCTTACTTCTCCTCTCCATCTCTCTCTTTTCTTGTTTCCCTTGTTTGGTTTCTCGCACCACCGTGAAAAATTGTAGCAAACGCAAAACTGGCCATCGGAATTCCGTATCTCAACCGCTTGCCACCGTCTGGATTCTTGATTCTTATTTCTCCATTAACTTTTCGGAAACAGAGTACGTTGTGTAGACCTTAAGATTTTGGTGGTTTATCTATGATAATTTTACTATTTTGGTTGAATTCTTTTTAGTTAAGAATTTAAGTTTTGTTCTAATTGTCAATTTTATTTATTGGTTGATCGATTTAAGGGTTTACGAACTATTGGATCAATTTTGGGGTTTGATTATTGAAAGTATTTTTAAACATAGTATGTATATAGAGCCATAATTAAGTTTAACCCCATGTGTTTAATGTGCTTCTGAGAAATGATTTGATTAAAGGATTTGTTGATTTGACAAGAGAAGAAATGAAAGATGCAGGAACTTCACATATTATTTCATGTTATAATTGGTCTCTGATAGTGTTTATTGTTATTTCTTATGATTCTCTTTATGTAAGAAAAAGGGGTTAGGTAAATTAATCTGGTGACGAAGGACTAAGAAGAGCTGGTAGCGACTTACAAGGATGGAAGATTCTTGTGCAAGACTAGTATTTGTGATTGTGAGATTATGATGGCGTACTTATATTCAGAGTCGTTTATATCACATCATATGATGAATAACGATGACGATTGAAAACATTAGAATATTCTTTGTCCTTTTTCAAGTTACCTTTTTTTGGTTGTTGTATTTGAATATTGGAAATTATTACACCTATCAGGAAGACAATAATTACGCTCGCTATGTAGCGAATTTCTCGATTCTCTCTGTAACGTGAAATTCTTCAATACCAAGTTTATATACCGCTGAGGTATTTCATGTTCTATATTTATTCTTCTGTCAACTTTAGTCACATTTGGTTGTTCTAATAATAATATGCTTGTTGTTTTGTAGAAGCATTGTTTGTGTATGCTTGACCAAGCACATCTTGGTCCAATTGTAAAGTTTAATAACTTAATCCGACTCAAAATTAATTTGAACAATGATTGGTATTTTATCTTGAAGTTTTTTGAAATTGCTAAGAATCTTAAAGTCCTTTTTTTTAATAAAGTGCGAAAATATTATTGAAAAGAAGAAAACCGTTCATACAAACACAGATCACGACGACTATCCCTTGACTAAAGGCATCTGTTCGGTCCTCATTAAAACCTCTCGAGGTAAACCAACCCTTGTGGGAGAAACCACCGTAGAGGAAAGAGTACCCTCTCCATGCCAGTAGTAGAAGAAACAGAACAAAGCGATAAAAAACGCTAATAGCCATAAGCCGGCTAATAGTATAAACAAGCTACAACAACCAAGTCGTGATCTAAAAAGCAGCAATACTAAGGTCCTCTGCCGAACCGAGATTAAACTGTCATCAGAGGAGCTGATGTCAAGATCGTGATGAGCGGTACACCGTTTTACCTAAAATATCATCGTTCACCAGATCTAAGAGGAACGCCGGAGGTGACGTGAACCAGTAGAATCGAGAATAATCGGATTTAGAAAGTGCATAAGCAGCACGATTGCCTTCTCGATAAACATGCAAAACCATGAACTCGATCGAGGTAATGAAAGAAAGAATTCGACGACAACGATCCAGGAAGCGCCAAGGAACATCCAGGCTACGCTTCACAAATAGCTCCACCATATAAGTCGAGTCGGATTCCAGCCAAATCCATCTCCAACCTCTATGATCCTCCTCCTCAACCTCAATGATCGCGGCCTCCAATTCTGATTCAAAGGAATAACCCTGGTCAAGCAATATCGAGAAGCCACCTTTTACAAAACCCGGCACGTGCGATAAATGCCCGCCGCGACACACTCTCCAGGACAGCCTAAAGCACTGCCATAGGTATTCACCTTAATCCAGCCAGGTGATGGGGGCAACAAAGTCACAAGGGAAAGGGTGGGTAGATGCACGGGCCTACCACGCACACCCAGTTTCGCAAACAGATTAAATCAGAAACAGTGTTTGGCATCGTGCCGTGATCAAGGGCGGAGGACTCCAAAATGAGCGAACGGGTAAGAATAAGAGCCTTCGTGGTGGAAGGTTGAACTGCATTATGGATGAAATTGCACCAGAGGTGCCAGATCGTCCAAATCATCGAGATGAAAGTTGCTTTCCAAAGGAAGAGTACCTACGCACTAAAATGACAGTCAATAGAAAAAACACAATAATGAGCAAAACCACATGAAGGGGGGAGCTGGATGTCGAAAGAATCCTCAATCCAGCCCCAAACGTGACACGCAAATCGGAAGTCCATGAGAATATAATCAACCGTCTCAGAACTTGCAAAGCAAAAGCATCAAAAAGAAGGACCAATAAGCCCCCGCCTGAGGATCACGTCGAAGACACCGAGCCGATTGAAGATCACCTTCCAAACAGTGATAGAACACCAGACAGGATTATGAGAAGACCAAATCCAAACCGAACCTTGAGATACTTCTGACGAAGATGGTCGTACGCAATCTTGGCCGAGATGTCCCCCAAAGGGGAGGTAGACCAGATGCATTTTTCCTCAGTATGCGGGACAATGGGAAGCTGGAGGATGGCAATGAAAATGTCAGTAAAAGTAATTAGGAAGCTCTCCGTGAGGTACCAGATCCTAGAAAAGAAATAATCGGCGATAGTCTGAGAAAAATAGGTCTTAAAAGACTTTGGAATGCCGAAGTAGGAAGCGATGGAGTAACCGAGCCAGTTATCCCACCAGAAGCTAACCCTGGATTCATTGCCAGGGATCCAACGAGAATTCTCCAAAATGCTGATAACGTGACCCCTTATGCCACCCCAAATGGATGAGTATACATGTGCACGGGGGGAGCCATTGTTTTAAGAAAGCGCTCGCGGAGAAGACGAAAGGCCATAGAATCCTTATTAAGCAAGTTATTATCAAATTTAAAGAGGACTGGGGAATTGGTAGTGGTGATGGAGCGGATACTGAGGCCACCCTCCTCACGAGGGGTGCAACAGTGGGCCCAGTTAACTGTAAAACGCTTACGCTTAGATATATCTCCCGACCAGACAAGATTTCTAATAGCAGTCTCCAGTCTGCCTGTAAGCGAGGTCGGCCATTTAAGAATCAGCATGGAATGCACCGTGGTGCTGGTAATGACTGAGTTAACAAGGCAATTGCGACCAGGGAGAGACAGAGAGGAACCCTTCCAAGTTCCAAACTTAGCCAGAGTCTTATCAAGGATCATCCGGAGATGAGTAGCACGAGGGATATGCCAGAACATCGGGATACCAAGATAAGAGGCAGGGAGGGATCCCATGGAGAATTTAGAGACCTAAAAAATACGACGGACAATGGCAGGAGTCACCGAGGAGCCAAAGTAAGTCTTGGATTTCTCGGGGCCGAGGATCTGCCTAGAGAAATCCCCATAGTGATGAAAAATGTCGAAGATGGCTTGAGCATTAGGAGTCGGGCATGACTCATAACGAGGATACCATCAGCCTAGAGAAGGCAGGTCGGGAAGTAAAGCGAGCGATCGGCCCTGAACAGAAAGATCGTGCCTCGATTCGCAGCGAAACAGAGGGCGCGCACGAGAGCATCCTCCGCGATGCATAACGGGAGGGGAGAGAGAGGGCCCCCTTGGCGGAGCCCCTGGTGCAACTAAAATAGCCTGCGGAGCTACCATTGAGGAGCACCGAGATACGGGCAGAACGAAGGATGGTCTCAACCTACCCAACGAAGATAGTCAGAAAACCAAAACGGCGTAATACCACAATCAAAAAGCCCCAATCCAAGGTATCAAAGGCTTTTCGGATATCTATCTTCATGACCATGTTCTTACCGTAGGTGTGGGAGGAGAGGCAATTAAAGGCCTCAGAGGCAACAACGATACAGTCATGTATCTACTTGCCCGAAATAAAACCAAACTAAATCCAAGATCATCTTACCAGTGACTATACCAAGATGGGTAGCCACGACCTTAGTAATGATCTTGAAAGAGAAGTTGCTAAGGGCGATCGGGCGGAGATCTTCCACACGAATTGCCCCCTTAACTTTCGGGATAAGAATCATGAAACTGGAATTGAAACCATTGGGAAGGGAAGAGAAAACAAAAAAGTGTCAGACTGTCAAACAAATGTGAAGTCCGATAATGTCCAAACACTCCTAAAAAAAGTGGCCATTAAAGCCATCTGGGCCAGGAGCACTGCTATGGGCGAGAGAGAAAACTGCCTCACGAATCTCCTCATCGCTCGGGATAGTAGAAAGAAAAACTTGAGAATGAGTATCAACAGTAGGGTGTAGAACCTCATTAACCCAAGTAGGGGCCGAGAGAGGGTGGCTGGTAGAAAAAAGATCAGAGAAGAAAGAAATGATCTTTCCTTGATTTCCTCAGGACAATGGCTTACCACACCATCAATCAAGAGAGAGATAATGGTGGACTTCGTGACCTAATCCTTGATACTCTGGTGGAAAAAGTCCGAGTTACGATCACCATCCGTGAGCCACTCAGACCGGCTCTTCTTCCAAAGAACACTAGCTTGAGTGTCGAGCGGGGAAGAGGTATGGACCTGCAGGGCAATCTCAGCCTCGAGGTCGGCTTCAGAGTACCCCGTGTTCAGGAGACTGTAAGTTCATGAGACCAAAAAGTGACGACTCCACCTGACGATGAACATTACCAACCGTCAGAGCATTCCATTCCCAGAGAAATCCGTGAAGGAAATGCAATGTAGCCATGAGGGAGAGAATAGGATTAGTAATCTGGTGGGGGAAGAGTCCAAGCAGTGGTGACGAGGGAGCGGAAGCCAGGCCGTGAAGTCTAAAAGTTCTGGAATCGGAAAATCCGAGGGATCGAGGCAGTAAGCAAATTTCTAGAGCACTCGATAAGAATGGGGTGGTGGTCCGAATGATTACGGGGAAGAAAAAGGCCAAAAATCTTCCCACACGCAAGGGATAGGTCAGCAAAGTGAATCGTGCAATCTAGACGAGCAAAGCAAAACTCCGAGTGGCAACGGCTAACCCTAGTGAAGAAACCCATCGGGGGGTTGCCCCCACGGCGCTCATGGGCTCCCAAAATAGCATTAAAGTCCCCAATGATCAGCAGACGGGGGATCGAAAGGCTCAAAATGTCCCTCCAAAGGGAACGTCGCTCCAGAGTCGTGTTGTGAGCATGAACAAAGCCATCGTACAAGTCGAGGTCCCCGAAGGCGGCCTGGATGGGGATGACCTGATCCGAGGAAAATAGGATAGAAGTGGAGGTAACAGTAGATCTCATGAGGATCCAGATATTGGGGATATCGTTGCTGTGAAAGTTCTCAGCAACAAAGATGAGATTAAGAGACTTATAACAGAGGCACAAATGCTATCAAAGGAAACCATAGGTTCCGCAATAGCAAGAAAATTGGGATGGTGAACCCGACAGAGTTCTTTAAGGACTAAACGAGAGACCGAGTTACCAATCCTTTGAATGTTCCAAAAGAGGCAATGCATTAAATATACGTGGAGGTGGAGGGGTGGCGATTCCTCCTATCCATTTGATCAAGGTGAGAGAGCTCACATTAGAGAGAAGCTAAGCTAGATTCAAAGTCGTCAAAGTCAGACCACCGTAAAATGGCAGCCTTGGACATAAGCTGATGCGGGATAGAGGACCCCAGCTCATCAAGAGAGAACTCGTGAGAGGGGTTACTCGCTTGGACTTTGTCCTTTGCACTTTTCGATAGTAACTCAGACGCCGTGTGAGGATCATAAAACGTGAGAGTACGATCATGAGGGACTGTAGGGGCAGGGGTACTTAGGGAGTTAGCATCGAGAATAAGAACAGGGCGTAAGTTTGTAGATGGAGTACCACGCACCTTTGGCAAAACATCTTCCAATGTCGGGGGTTATCGAAGACAAAGGGAGAGATAAGAGTTGCGTCTTCTCATCCGATATGGATGAGGAAACAGGAGCAGCAGTGGGTTTAGGAATAGGGTTTCCAAAAATAGGACCCGAAGGAGACACCGAAGAGGGGTGAGTTGGAGACCCCATATCGACGTCGGACTGTAACGCATCAAAAGCATTAGAAGTCATCTGGGGGGCTGGGGGGGTCGGGAGTCGGGCGAGGGTCTGTATGGGTACGAATTTTATGCTCCTTAAAGTTCGAAAGTTGACGGCATCTGGTGTTAACCGTACGCCAATCATCCATGTTGACGTTCTGAACGTTATGGGGCGCCCAACCGTTTTACAAAAGGAGCAAAAGTCCGGCAGGTTCTCATACCCAATGGAAATATACCCACAGTCTCCTTTGTATTCAGTCATAACCGTCTCATGTAGGGTATTATCTAAATTAATCTCAACCAAAACACGGACAAAATGGGCCACCGAGCCATTAATATAACACTCATCAATTTGTAAAGAAGTTCCAACAACTCTAGCGATATCAAAAATGAAAGACTGGTCCTAGTATTCAATAGGTAATTTGTAGATACGGATCCAAACCTGAGATGAGGCCGAAGGGACCTTGTAGGGGTTGAAATCCGAGGTCCAAGGAGAGCCGAATAGAGCTCGAGGTGAACTTCCAAGCGGATCTGAAAAATGCCCATGCTCTAACGTCGGTCGAGGAGAATGAGATACTGAAAAATCCTTTCTCAAGTGGAACAAAACTCCACGAAGTAGTAGTTTCCCAAGTAGTAGTCAAGGCGGCTTTGCAATCTTCGAGCAAAAGGGGGTTCGAACCTTTAGGTTGAAGTAGACGGCCTATGAGAGAGTCGTGTAACTTTGAAATACGGTTTTAGTAGCGCGATCATCGATAGTGACCGAAAAATAGTCTCCTTTTTTAACGGAGGGGCTCCCACAGTCAAGGCCGTCTGGTGTGGCTGGGCGGGAGGGGAAACGGGCTGGGCAGTCGGACCTGGGTTGCTCCAAGGGAGCGGGCCACCTCTGTCAGGCATAGGGAAGTATTGGGCATGGGCTGCTGGGCCGCAAGATGGGCTATCTGGGTCGGGCCCACTGGGCCCGGGAGGTGGGCCAAAGGCGTGGGAGGTGAGAGAGCTTGAGAAGGGGGGAATTGGGCTTGCCAGCCGGGCTCGGATTTTGGGCCGAAAAAGGGCCTCCGCTGCAGTGAGAAATCTTGTTGGGTGCAAAATGAGCCTCCACTAGAAATGAGGCAAGTTGGGCCGCATTTTGGTTAAATTCAAAATGAGAAGGTGGTTTGGGTGCAGGGGATATGACTCGTATACTCCACCCTCTATCCGAACTATGACTCTTATACCCTCCCGACTCAATTCTCTACTACCCGAGTTATGTAGAATTACCCCACCTCCTCCTCCCTAACACAATCAAAAAGTCTACTCTCATCTCGATGCCCCACTTGATAATGATCCTTTCTCGGTTATCTATGGTGAGGTGAAACGACTTTCTTTTGATGAGTTGCCTATTTTTGATGTGGTGGAAACCATCTTGGATGTTGGTAATTCGAGCTTAAACGCTCATTTGGGAGAGGTGTGTAAGGAGGTTGATATTGGGGATTTAGTTGAATGCATCACAC
>BMAC01000204.1:503880-516139 GCA_014905375.1 Phtheirospermum japonicum | reverse complement strand
TTGTTAAAGTATTACAAAAGATTGTTAAAGTATCACAAGTTTTTTATACATTTTTTACAATAAAGCATAATTAATTAACGTTTTTAACTCAAGTTATTTGAGTATCACAAAACATTGTTAAAGTATCACAAAAGATTGCTAAAGTATCACAAAATATTGTTAAAATATCACAAGTTTTTTATACCTATTTTTAATTAAAGTATAGCTAAGTAATGTTTTTAGCTCAAGTTGTTCAAGTATCACAAAATATTGTTAAAGTATCACAAGTTTTTTATACATACTTTTACAATAAAGCATAGTTAATTAACGTTTTTAACTCAAGTTATTTGAGTATCACAAAACATTGTTAAAGTATCACAAAAGATTGCTAAAGTATCACAAAATATTGTTAAAATATCACAAGTTTTTTTATACTTATTTTTAATTAAAGTATAGTTAAGTAATGTTTTTAACTCAAGTTGTTCAAGTATCACAAAACATTGTCAAAGTATTACAAAAGCTTGTTAAAGTATCACAAGTTTTTTATACATATTTTTATAATAAAGCATAACTAATTAACGTTTTTAACTCAAGTTATCTGAGTATCACAAAACATTGTTAAAGTATCACAAAAGATTGCTAAAGTATCACAAAATATTATTAAAATATCACAAGTTTTTTATACCTATTTTTAATTAAAGTATAGTTAAGTAATGTTTTTAGCTCAAATTGTTCAAGTATCACAAGACATTGTTAAAGTAACACAAGTTTTTTATACATATTTTTACAATAAAGCATAGTTAATTAACGTTTTTAACTCGAGTTATTTGAGTATCACAAAATATTGTTAAAGTATCACAAAAGATTGCTAAAGTATCACAAAAGATTGTTAAAATATTACAAGTTTCTTATACCTATATTTAATTAAAACATAGTTAACTAATATTTTTAACTCAAGTTGTTCAAGTATCACAAAATATTGTCAAAGTATTAAAAAAGCTTGTTAAAATATCACAAATTTTTTATACATATTTTTACAATAAAGCATAATTAATTAACATTTTTAACTCAAGTTATCTGAGTATCACAAAATATTGTTAAAGTATCACAAATGTTATCTGAGTATCACAAAACATTGTTAAAGTATCACAAATGTTATCTGAGTATCACAAAACATTGTTAAAGTATCACAAAATATTATTAAAATATCACAAGTTTTTTATACCTATTTTTAATTAAAGTATAGCTAAGTAATGTTTTAGCTCAATTTGTTCAAGTATCACAAAATATTGTAAAATATCACAAGTTTTTTTATACATATTTTTACAATAAAGCATAGTTAATTAACGTTTTTAACTCAAGTTATTTGAGTATCACAAAACATTGTTAAAGCATCACAGATGATTGTTAAAGTATCACAATGTTTTTCAATATTTATTTTCTAGTTTTTTATCTCAGAAAAATTGAAAAAATTTACCATTAAATCACGTATCTATAAATTCTATATCACCATTTCAAACAATAATTACACATTAATCAAAATTCCCAATTAAAAACTTTATACGTCACCAACAAAAAAAAAATCTAATCGATTGCAATGGAAAAAATAGAACCATGTAAAGGTTCTTGTGGGACTTTTTGGTGGTGGCCAATGCCAGGCTGATATGTGGTTTGCGATGGAGAGAGAAGAGGAAGCTTCCGATTTATGATCTGCGATAGGCCGATAGAGATCTGTAGAAGCCAGGTGTGTTCTGAGATGGAGAGAGATCTGTAGAACCCAGGCCGGTCTGTGGAGGTCCCGATTTGTGTTCTGCGACAGGCCGATAGAGATCTGTAGAAGCCAGGCTGATCTGTGGTTTGCGATGGATAGAGAAGAGGAAGCAAAGGCCGATCCAGATCTACAATGGAGAGAGATCTGTAGAAGCGATGGAGAGAGGAGAGAGAGATCTGTAGAAGCCAGGCGATTTGCGATTGAGAGAGAAGATGAGAGAATGACGTCTGCTTTGTCTTTTCCTTTCTTTTTACATTTGCTTTGTATTATTTATTATTTTGTATTAATAATAAATGAGTGGTATGGGCGGGTGGTTCAGTTAGGGCGGGTCAAATAATAGAATGTGGTAAAAAGTGGTCTCATTCTATGAGACCGGTCTCACCCAAGACCTACTCCACCCGTATATTCAGGCTTAGAATCAGAAAATAATCTACCGAGCACCAAATTTTGTTCATTCGTCCTCCAATTCTTCTAACTCTTCATACGAAAACCAATCCATTTCCAGGTCGATGGCTCCAGACTCGCATTTGAGCTTTTGATAAACTCCATCATCAAGACCGTTCAAGAAGAAAATCATTCTTCTTGTTTTCTTTCTCTTTCTCCTTGTCGACCTCCTCTATATCACCTTCATCTTCTTCTTTGTCTCGTTGTCTTTGTTGTCACTGATTTCTTTCTCGGTTTTTTTCTCGGTCCAGAGGTCAATTGGGTAGCTGATGAACTCAGAGTGTTTCTTCAGTAGATCCTTGGTTTTCCTCTCCTCAATGTATTCTAACACATCACACAGTACATAATAATCATCATCAACAGTTAAATAAAATACCAAATTTTTTACACCAGACACCACACATAATTGAAAACTCGGTTACATTATTCTAAAAATATTGTTTACCTGATCTTCCTTTAGGAAGTGGGTGATCTTGGTTCCTCTGCCAAGTTGTTCGCCGTCAACATCCCTCGTAACTGTGAATGAGCCGTCAGCTTGTGATTCCCAGATATACTGCTAATCATCGTTGTGCTTGGTGGTAACAATGACTTTCTCAAATACAAGGTAAGTATAGTAGAAACCCACGCCATACTGTGTTCAATTTTTTTGCTTTAACCCCTTTTTGTTGTATCACAAGAACCGGTGTCCCAGGTAATGTACCTGGGGTTTCTATCAGAGGCGAGGCGATAAACAAACATGATTCCCATTCAAGGAACAAACAATATTGACGTAAATGTTATGCGAATGCGATATATTGATTGGCTTGCAAACACGCGATACCCCAGTTATTGAGGGTTGATGGAGCACGTGTACTACAGCCTCCAGGTAACCGATATTGGAGCTTTAATGTGAGAAATTGTAGAAAACTAAGCACATGGGTCGCATAAAGTTTCTGTAATCAGTAGAAACAGTACAAGAGAAGGGGAGGAATTAATCAGAAATAAGTATATGGTAAGAAGAAACCTGAGTAGATGGGAGGTGGAGAAAGTTGAGCTTGGAATGGAGTAGTCGCGAGAAAGAGATAAAGGGGAGAAAAAATCGGAAGCTAGCGTAATTTCCCCCATTTTGATTCTTTTATATGTAAGTGGTAGATTCGGGTTTAGAGATGTCAATTCTGGTCCGACCCGCCATGTAATTTTTATTTTTAAATATATTTATATATGTTTTAAATATTTATTTTTTATGAATTATTAAGATTTTGTACTTTTAGTATTGTTTTTAATTAATTTCTCATATTATATTTAATTTTTATAATAATATATATTATTATATATTAAATTAATTTTAAATTTAATAAAAGTAATAAAAAATAAATACAACGGGTCGATCCGTCTGGCCCGTGACCCGTGACGGTGCGACCCGATCCGACCCGTGGGATGGACGGGGTGGGTCCTCTAGTACCTGGCCCGATCCGACCCATTGTCATGCCTATTAGGGTTTGTGCTTCGTCTCACGGTAGAAGATCCGTGTGACAATTACATTTGAGTTTTTGCCTTAAGTAAAAATAATAATAATCTTTTGATGCATTTTTTTTAATCCGATTTTTTGATATATATTGATGTTATTATTTTTCCTAAACATTTTTATATTTATTTATTGGGTAATGAGATGTTCTTTTAATTCGATTTTTTTTTATCATATTAATATAGATTAGATTTTATTTATTTAAGTTGAAATCGGTCCATATGAAGATTTGTTTTAAAGTAATTGACTTTGACAACACACACGCACATAATGGTAAATAAAACTATAGTGCAAACATTTAACATTCGTGGTAATTGTTCAAGATATATAAAATGAAATCATTAATTGCTCAATATTAATAAGTAACGTGTCTACATTAGAAATATTCTAGTTGGGTTTATTGCTAGCGATATTTTTCTAAAATATACATAATGATTAATAATAAGATATAACAAATTAAGTTGAAATCATTAACCAGTCTTATTAATTCAATTTATAATTACTTCAAAAAAAATCTTTAGCATTGACTCTTTAAGTAAAAACATAATTGGAGAATTCTCATTTAAAGACATTGTTATTTTTTTTACAATTGGCATTATTGTTTTATTTTAGAATTAAACAAAAATTGATATATTTACTTAGATTTCAATTTTTTATATGTGTGGTAAGATTGCTAATCAATTTCATTAATTGCAATTATAATTTTAAAAATATGTATAATTAAAAAAAAACTAATAAAAATAAGTGATCATAACACAGTTTAATAAGTTTACCTATATTCTTTATTTTTGACATTTATGGAAAGACCATTAATTTATTTTCCTTAATTTAGCCATTTTAAAATATATTTTTATTCAGTATTGAAGTAAAATGCATTTATCATAATTAATTATTTAGATCTTAAAGTTTTGTTAAGTAGAATTATTATTCAATTTCCTTAATTATAATTAATTTTATGAAAATAATTTAAAACATCTTGAATTGTTTTTAATATGACATTATGATGTTCAAAATAGATTGATATTTTCTTTTTTAAAACAATTTCAAGATTTGAACCTACTTGCTATTTGTGAGGATGGTGGAGTTATGGTGTTGGTTCTGGAGAAGGTTGAGATTGTCGAGCCCCTTATAGCACCCCTTGATGCTTTATTGGTTCTTGAGAGTGGGTGGTAAAAGAGGTAGTCGAGGATGAGGCCGATGTAGTGGAATTGATCACGGCATTTGAGCGACCTGATGATGACTTCTTTTGCTCGACGAATGTCTTTGTACTTCCCATTGTCAAGCACTTTGCTTTTTCTGCTCGTTTTGCCGACCTCTTCGTTGTGATCGACTATTCACGCTTCCGACTTCCGAAGCAAGTGGGAGTTTTTGTTTCTCTCATCCTAACACTTGCTTGCAATGCACGCCTTCGTCGCTTACTACTCCTTTTGGAGAATACTAAGGTGTGGCGCGATTACCACTTATTCCTGGATGCGGGATAACATCACTTGTTATAGGACGCCGAGCTATAAACGTTAAACAAACGCTTCTTGGAAGGCAACCCAAGTTCTCATTTTAACTTCTCTTATTTTTTGATTTTTGAAGAACTAGTCAAGGTTAGAGTTCCATTTTGCATGATCGAGCCCATTTATAAAGAATTTGGCATTTTGCTTGAGAACCGGCGAAAAAAGGAGCAAAAATGAGGCTCCGTCGATCGTTCGTCGATCCACGCAAGGCCTCTATCGGTTTCCCTTTGATCGATGCATGATCGACAATTGTCTGTAATCCCCATCGATGGCCCATCGTCAACGCATGATCGACGGACACACCATCTACCCAGATCCGGCTCGGCCTAATTTCCAAAAAAAAAAAAAAAAAAAAAGAGTACAAATATCCAAGAAAAATTTACATTTCAAAATTTTCACAAACATTTCCTTCCCCCTTTTTACCTTATTTTCCTAGTAAGAATTACAAACAAATTTAAATATTTTTAAAAAAACCCACAAAGAATAGAAAATCTTAAAAATTACAAATCTATTTTTCTTTTGTACATTTTTATGTTTGTTATTCGCGTTACGGTCTTTTGGTCTCTTGTGTTTGTTTTTGTTTATAAGAAGAATAATAATAAAAATAATAAAAAATAAAAAAAATTCAAAAATCACAAAAATATTTTTCTTGTACATTTTGATGGTTTTCTTTTATGGTCGATTTTTTTTATTTATTTTTCCCTACTTACCCCTTTTTATAGGTTCCTCTCGCCTCGACCGCCCATTGGACGTCACTTCACGCTCGGCTTTTCATCACAAGCGCAATTGTAAGGGCGTATCTCTCTCTCTCTTAACTTTTACCACATTTGTCTTGTTTTATGTGCAATGAGGGCATTGAATGGTTTGAAGTGTGGGGGGTATTTTGTGCATGTTTAGTAATTTCATTTGTATATTTTCTTGTGGATATGATTTGAGACATGTGATATTAGTTGGAACCTTGACGAAGTGACGTGGTTAAATAATTTGGTTAGGTTGTTTATACTTTCATTTGACAATAGTATAATTGTGGGATATGAAGTGTAAGGAACCTATGCATTGTTTTGGCCTCGTTCTATTCGTGTAATTTGTTCCGAGACCTCATTTTGAAATGACCTCTATAGGATTTTGTAAATTTCTCATTTTATTTTTGGAGACATCAAAAACTTCATGTGCTTATCGAATATTATTCTAAGTTGCAATTAGAAACAAGTGATCAGAGTCAACGAACTCTCATTTTTTGTTGTAAATATCGTGTTCGCCTAGTACCTTGCCTTTATGGGTACTAAAAAAGAATTAATAAAAAATTAAATTTATATATATATATATATAAATTTAACTTCTTATTAATTCTATATATATATATATATGTGTGTGTGTGTGTGTGTAACGAATGATGCGTCAATAAATCCTTGAAGTATGATGGTAATAATCGTGCACCTCTTGCACGTAGTTTTATTTTTATTTTTATTAGATTTTACTGTCAAAGAAGTGCATAGATGATTGGGATACTAGGATGCCAATTTAGTTGTTTAAACGTGGAGAGATCTTGGCCGAGGCATAGATTTGGGATGTGCATGAAGGGAAACTCGTTGCTTTTAGGCGTCCGAAAGGGAGTCTAAATCTCTTATCTCAACGTATTGTGTCGTCCTTTTAGTTAGGTTTCCAATTGATTTAATGCATAACTCCTCGAATAATTTAAATGCTTTAGTTTTAGGTTGGTCAGGGGTTAGATTTTTATTGTCGATGTCTAGTTTTGGTTTTGAGGACAAGCAAAAAGCTAAGTGTGGGGGAGTTGATCTGTACATAATCGTTTATGTTTTTCGTATATTTTTGTATTTTGTTTGTGTGCTTTAGTTGGAATTGAGTCGTATTTTTTCCCGTCTTTCCTTGTTTTGCGTTTTCATAATATTTATCATCTTTTTAATATTTTTCATATGTTTTCTCTTATTTTTTTAGATTTTATGTTATTTTATTTTTCTTGATTTTAGAACAGTCAACAGGCCAAAGCGTGTTCTCGAGAATCACAAATGGCTCGATTTGATGAAAAGATGACCCAAGCTAATGAAATGCAGTCGTCAGTCGACGGCCAATCGATGCACCCCTTTTTTCCATCATCGACTAGCAAGCGTCGACCGACAGTAAATCAACAGAAGAGACACCGTCGATCTAAGGAAGGCCATGTTTCGGCCATTTTTGGTAAATTTATCATTTTGCCCCCACTTTCACCTTATATAAACCCACATACCCTGTTGCAAGAAAGGAGCCTTTGGACCCTCTAGGGTTTAAAAGCTCAAGCCTTATCCTCTTTTCATCCTTTCTTTTCACATTCAAGCAAAAAAAAAAAAAACTATTTTGTTCCTAGTTAACTTAGTTAGTAAGATTTTAGCTTAGCACTTAAGTTTGTGGGAAGCTTAATATATTGTGGTGTAACATTTTCTCTTTTTACTTTCATGATTTGAAGAACATTTCTACTTAGGGTAAATTTCAATATATGTTCCCTAACATTTTCTTTGTAATTTCTATGAATGTTTGAAGCTCTTCACTCTCTAGCATATTTAAACTTTTCTTCTGTTGTTGATGAATTTTTCAATTTCCTCCACTGTTGTCTTCTTGTTCCTTTTCAAGCTTTTCTTTTTCCTCTTTTGGTATGGTTTAGATAGTTGGTAGTGTAGAGCAAGTGGGTAGAGCCACATTTGTCATTGTAGTTGACTTGTATTATAGAATAGTTTTTTAGGTTAGCAAATATGTAAGATTAGTTTAACTAGATTGTTTAAGAGTAGTTCAAAAGTATATCCCTCTATGCTTGTATTAGTTAATTTGTGTTTTTAGTTATGAGTTAATGATTTCACTTTATTATTGTTGATAGATTATGAGTTAATATATTAGGTTAATTATGTTCAAGCTTGCTCTTAATTTATATTATTATATTTTGATGACTTTAGATTAGAATTTATGGGTCTAAGGGCAAAAGGAGTTTAGAACCATCAATTGGTAATTATCGGATTTTTAATTGAGAGTTAGGATTGACAATCCCGATTTGTAGATTAAGTGTTCGATAAATTGTCAATTGATCATGGAGAACAGTTTAGAACCCTAGACCTCGTTTATTGATCTTCTCAAAGTTTTCAATTTCAATTCTCATCATTTAAATCATTGTTTTAGTAGTTAAAAACTTAAAACCCAAAATTTGATCGTGTGTTTAGGACTTCTTTTTCCTTTTTTTGATTCAAACACAAAAGCCACTTTTGATTAGTCTTCCTTGTGAGATACGATTTAAGTCACCTCACCGAACTACAACTGACCCCATTCTCTTGCGGGCGATCCTCAAACATTTATTAAAAGTAGTGTGTTTGAGATCACTTGAAGCATCATGCTCTTCTTAATCATCTTGCGCATTCTATTGAACAACTGTAAAGCTATGATGAATTGAAAGCATCGTGTTTCATGACTGGCCTCCAAAATAGAAGCCTTAAATTGTAAATTTGAAAATTGAAAACTAGCCTCCAAACTCAAAACTTCAAAAATCAGATGAGATGCATTAATTCAAAAGGAAATATTACTTTATTCATTCAAAATCGAAGCATTTGAGGTGCAACCAAAATTAAAACTCGTAGAAACCAGAATAAAATTGAGCAGAGCGCTCCAAAATTGAAGAGAGTGAAAACCAAACCAAATCCAACGAGAAAGGGACCAAATCGAATAGGAATTGTTTTCCAAAATCCAGAGGCGAATTTGATTTTCGATTCCCCCTGAAATCGAACAGGATTATTCCTCTAAAATCAGATAATTATAATAGTTTGATGAAAATCTAATCTGTTCCCCCTGACAAATCGAGCAGTATTCTTTTTGCACAAACATGTTTTGATGAAAGTTTGATAAACTAATTGTGGGGATGTATTGATAGTTTTAAGTTTTTTAATCCATTAGATTAAAATTAAATCCATTAGATTAGATTAGTTATAATGGTTAGGATTCATTCACATTTTCTCACCTACGAACTTATTCTCACAGGGAACCTAACCTATTATATATATATATATATATATATACACACACACACACACACACACACACACACACACACACATACATAATGGAATGATCAAAACTAAATTATATTCTAGTACAAAAATAGTTCGCATGCACCTTGTTAGTTTATTTCAAGTCACAAAAGACTAATTAGTTTGGTGTGTGTATACATATAAACTCCATTGCATGCAATTACAATAAAACTGCTTGTTATATACGAGTAGTTTATCTTAGTCTATGAACGTGTCCGTTATGCAAACATAAATCTAGACTGCTCCCCGTGTCTCATTTTTGTTGTACTTGATATTTCAAGCAGATTAAAGATAATGTTTAATGTTACATAGTTTTATATATATTGTTGTAACTAATTAATTGTAATAATTATATATTGTGTGAATGACCTTCTTACCCCTTAACCCTAATCATGTACCTATAAAAGGGGCTCTAGTTATCATAATAAAACACATTCTTTGATAACTCTTTTCTCTCTTTTCTCTAATACATTATAAGTACAAATCTCTAACCAATTGAGATTGATCAAAAAATGATGGTATTGTCTTCGTATTCGTGAAGAAATTTCAATATTCATGTCTTGTTGACATTATATTTCTAGATCAAATATTTTTATTCATGAGATTAGTTACATTTATTTTCTTTCGGGCAATTGATAAACCAGAGCTTTGTTGAGGAATTTATTCTTGGCAATAATTCATATTTTGTTATTTGCCTTTCTTGGGCACAAAATAAGTTAGGAAACTAGATATAGGTCAATATTATGTTTCCTAGTTTATACACAAGACTTTAATTATTCCTAGATTGTGTTTAGGATTTGTTTTTAGGATTTTACCAAGTTTAGGATTCTTAGTTGTCTATTTAAGACATAAGTATTCCTACACTTGATTTACGGTTTTTATAATCCTCACGCACGGATTTCTTGAGGAAAAGAACGCACGAAGCTTGACGCAAGGAAGACGCACAAGAGAAGAAGAACACGATAGAGTTACTTGGAGCCAACGATCGTGATAAACAAGATCTTTGAAGTTGCGTGACCAACGGAGAAGATCTTGCCATTCCGACAACAAGTATTTAGTATCAAGTTTCTTGATATTTAGTTTTTATATATTACTTTATATTGTGTATTGAACATGAAGTGAAAGTAATATAGTTTTCGGGTTTGTACACCCAAGTTCACAAGTATTTACTTGTGAACTGAATTCGTTTAATCGTATTCTCTATTTTATATTCCGCTGCATAAATATTACGTTATTCTAATCGATGTTGCTAACTGGTGTTGTTAACATCGATTAGCAACATCGTAAATTTGATCCTTATTTTTAAAACCATAGACCTTCTAATTTTACAATTGGCATCTAGAGCGGGTTACTTAACCTTTTAAGTATTGATCCTTATTTTTTAGGTGCTATGGATGCTCAAGGCAACCCGAGGCCTTTAATCCTTAATGGTGAGAATTACTCTCTCTGGAAACAGAGGATGAGGTGGCAMTTGAAGAGYATGGACGAACGTGTTTGGAAGACCGTCCTTGTTGGATGGGAAAAGCCACGTGTCACGGATGGCGAGGGCGATGCCATTCCCAAGAAAGAAGAAGATTGGACTGCTGACGAAGCAGCTGCGGCAAATTGGAACTCTAAATGCATCAACGCCTTGTGTGGCTATGTAGATGCAAGTTACTATCGTATCATCAAGAACTGCGAGTCGGCAAAGGATGCATGGGACGCACTCCAAAGGATGTGTGAAGGAACAGCAAGCGTGAAAAAATCCAGACTAAGAATGCTCTTGTCCACATTCGAGGCTATGAGGATGAATGAGAAAGAATCTATCATGGACTACTCTGTGAGATTGGCGGAAATAACAGAGGAGTGCAGAGAGATGGGTGAACTCATAACTAATTCCCGTCTTGTAGGAAAATTGCTAAGATCCATTACAAAGAATTATAGCATGAAGGTGGTGGCAATAGAAGAATCCAAGGATGTTGATAACATCGATTTCAACACCTTAGTTGGAAACCTCAAGCAATACGAGATGGAACACGTCACCTCTAGCTCGAAAGAGAAGAATGTTGCTTATTCTTCTGATTTAATTGCAGTCGATGATGAAGATGACGATGAATTCGATTTTAATGGGATTGTTAAAAAGATGGAGTCGACCACTCTCGAAGAAGATGAACTGGCCCTTGTGAATCAACGCTTCAACAAATTCTTGAAGAAGAAGAACAATTCTGGAAGCTCAAGTACAAGGAATAGGACACAAACATCCACTCCAAAGTTCACTGAACGCACTCTTCCACGATCTCAGTCCACAAATTCAATTCTCAATGTGTCAAGTTCTTCGAAACCACTCAACGAGATTCAATGCCACGAATGCAAAGGTTGGGGACATTGCAAGAATGAGTGTTCCAACTTTCTTAGAAAGAAAAGTATGATCGCTACTGACTTTACTGAAGACTTCAATGATTCAGAGACAATTGATCCAGTCCCAGCCTTATTCTCCCATGTTGTTTGGGACGACGATATCCATGTTGGTTTGCTTGCAGATAACATTGTGTGCCTGAATGCTGAGACCACTGACTATTATGAGGAATACGAGCAGCTGAGTGAAGATCACAAAAAGTTGTATGTCAGTTGGAGTAAACAGGTACTCAAAGCGATAGATCTCGCAAAAGAAGTAGAGAAGCTAACCAAGGAAAAGGAGGACCTGCTCGAAATTATTGTCCGGTTGGAATCATCTCTCACCAAGAAGGATGCCGAGCTTGAAAAGATCAGGAACGAACTGACCACTGTTCGAGGAATAATTTCAAATCTAAACAAAGGTAAGGCGAAACTTGATGAAATTTTGCAGGTTAGCCTTCCAGAATCCTCTAAGCATGGAATAGGTTACAAGCCAAGTCAACCCACGCAAGTGTCAAGTCAAGATCGAAATTCTTCCAAACGCCACAAGAGAAGGAGGAGACAGATCTTCCAACAGAAGGGTCGAATGTGGCCTGGTTCTCCACAATGATGACACACGAAT
>BMAC01000204.1:459693-500293 GCA_014905375.1 Phtheirospermum japonicum | reverse complement strand
ATTATGATTTCAGTGTTTTGATCCAATGTTGCTTTTTATTACTAACAACATTATAAACCAACATTGCCGTAGGTGAAGTCAATGGAAACTTACCCCTTAACCCAAGTTAATGACTACGTCAAAATCTCTCAAGAAGGCGAATTTTAAAGATTGGAGCATTTTGAGTCCAGATTTTCTTCATCCTTGAAGGGGTGTTCTGTTTTAACCTTTTAGGTCATGATTTTTAGGCATCCCGTAGGACATTCATACTTTGTGAAGATGCCATCTTACTGTGCGTCATGTTTCTTGTGTTTTTGTCATACTTGAAATCTCTTAATTTTGTTTTGAATTGAGCTAACCAAGTGTTTCAGTGGAGTTATAATCGGATGGCTGGACAGGTAATAACGAGGTGAGTTTGGTGAGTGAAAGGTAACATTGCACAAGATAGGTACAACTATGCTGATGGTTCATAAAATTCAGCTTTGTATTTTTCGGCCTATTTTGTAGATTAAGTCATACAATTCTTTTTTTTAAAAAAAAAAACGAGGAATAATAAGTAGAGTTTGTGGGGCGGCTTTTGTGGTCATTAAGCCTATTTTGAGGAGGAGTGGTGCCTTAAACAAAAAAGGAATTAAATCGTGTTTTATTCCTAAAAATCAACCGGTGAGAATTTTAGGGAATTTTCCTTTTATTTTTTTTTACTCTTTCTCTCCCCTCTTTCAACGGTCACTTTTTGGGGGCTTCAAAAGCTGATTTCTTTTTACCGTTTGATCACAACCCCCAAACCCCTTTCCAATTACAACTCTCAGACTCCTTTCTCCTCTCCAATTCTATCGAATTTCTGTTCTTGGTTCTTTGTTGCTGTGAAATTTTGCAGGATGTCTAGCTCTCCACCGCCGACAGTCCCTGAACTACCAGAGGAGGTTCGCCGCTCCGGCGACCAGATTCCGTTGCCATATCCAAAGATAGGCGGCCTGGATATCCGTGAAGAGATTGGTGGTGGTAGCTCTTCAAGCCCACCGCTATCAACATCGCCGCCTGTTTTGCATGCGCCAGATTCTCTCGCCGCTGTACCTGTTCCATCACCGGTTGATGCTACGCCAGTTTCTCAGGTGTTCCCTGGACAGCCCGGGAACGAGATTGACGTCGATAACCCCCCCGACTTAGCTTTTGTGGCTGAGACCTTTGGCCGCGTAGGTAATCCTACCTTGAAGCGGTCCAGGCGTTTGCGCAACATACCGCCCGGCGTTGTGCCGCCCGCGGTCCCAAAGAGCAAGGCAGGTCCGTGCCGCCATGTGCCGATTGAACACATCAACCTCCAGGAGGATGTTGTTGTGGAGTCTGATCCCGATGATCATGATTTTGAGCCTACTGCTCTGATTTCCGGGGTTGAGCCGTCGTCTGCTTCTGCTCCCAGTTTGCCGGAGAAGAAGAGGTTTACTTGCCGGAAGCAGCTCGTGCGAAAAGCCGACAGGAGACCCGGCCAGATAAAAGACAGTGTTTCTCCGAGCCAGGCGAATGTCAAAGTCTCTCCAAAGTCCTCTGCTACTGAGTACTCTTCGCCTCCATATACTGTGCTCGATTTCATCACCGGCGAGATTACTAGTTCCGCCAAGTCGCCTGCTGATGTTCCCCCGTCATCTCCAATTCCTGCTGTATCGCCTGAGTTTGATACAGGCCATTTTGAACATTCCCCTGACTCTTCAATGGATGTGCCCTTGCAAGAGATTTTTGCTGCTTTCAAAAAGGACAAGAAGAAAAAGAACACAGCTGCCAAGGATGATGTTGGTAGTCATGTTGGTAGTCCTTTACCAACATTGAGTCACTCAAAGTCTGTCTCGTCCTCCCGCACTGCATCTGTTCCTGTTCCATCGCATTCTCCCTCGCAGTCCTCCTCGGCTGCATGCGATCACTCCCAGTCCTCATCTGGCACTGCTACTCCTTCGCCAGAAAGTGAGAACATGGAGCCCTTCTTCGAGAAGTTTTTAACCGCTGAAGCTGCTGAGCTGTTTGATGTTTATCAAACTCGACATATGATCGCTGAGAGAAAAGTGTCGTTTGACTTGTTTGAGCGCCACAACCTGATAGCCTACCTCCGATTTCATGGTATGTATTCCACAGTCTCTACCGCCATTCCATTTGTTAGGGACGTCATTCTTGAGTTCTATGCCAATATGCTGCCCTCGATTGTTGATTTAAGTTCTGTAAACTATGGGAAAGTTTTTCTGCGTGGAAAGGTGTTTGCTTTTACCCCCGACTTAATTGATGATTTCTTTGGCACCACTGCACATCGGGGTAATTTTTCTGTGGATGATATGGATGAGGTTGTGTCTTTTCTGTCGGGTGGGATGGTTCATTCATGGTTTGAACAATTGCCAAGCACTAGGCTCTCGTCCTTGTATTCTATTATGCATAAGGTGGCTCTTTGCAACTGGGTCCCTTCCAGGAACACTACAGTTGTTACTCGGCCACAGGCCCAGTTTTTGTTCAAGCTTGGGAAGGGAGTTAAGTTTAGTGTCGGCCACCATGTTTTTGATATTGTGACTAAATTTGCCACATCAAGGTCTGCTGCCTCGTTGTGTTTTCCTTCTCTTATTTTCAGCCTGTTGAAGAGCCAAGGTCTGACGCTTCACCCAGATGATGTGCTCACTGTTGATGCGGATTGGTTCGCTTTTCGAGGCCAACACACTACTGGTGCTAGGGTGCTCGATTTTCCTTGGCAGGCTCCTGCTCCTGCCGATGTTGCTAGTGATGTTGAGAAGGACGATCCCAACATGGTTCGCATTTCTGCGCAGCTCCTGCGTGCGCATGTTGCTTCCATAGATTTGCAGATTTCTAAACTGCAGGCMCTWCGTTGCTCGTTGTTGGAGGCCCTTTCCCTTTCTGGTCAAAAAGGGGGAGAGAGTGACGCGAACGTAGGGGGAGAAAATGTTGCTGGAGAAGATGAGGATGTTGCTGATGTTGCCAGAACTGAGACTGTTGCTGATGCTGAAGATACTGCTGCCGCCGAAGCCTTGGCGAGCCTTGCTCAAGAGAAGAGGCGTAAGCGAATACGGGCGCGCAACAAGGCTTTGAAGAAAATGATGAAACTGAGGGAGAAGAAGAAGAGGAAGAAGAGTGGTGAAGGAACTTCGACATCTCCTCGAAGGTCAAAGAGGATTCGAAGTCATTAAGTTCCTTTACTCAGTTTGTTTTGATAAGTATTTTGAACAATGTTGGTTTGTAATGTTGGTTTGCGTGTTAACAACATTGGATGTTTTATTTAGGTGGAGTTTTCTATCTTAGGGGGAGTTAGTTTTTTCATTTGTGTTTGCGTCTTAGTGTTTTGTCCAAAAAGGCAAAAGGGGGAGATTGTTGAGGAATTTATTCTTGGCAATAATTTCTATTTTGTTATTTGCCTTTCTTGGGCACAAAATAAGTTAAGAAATTAGATATAGGTCAATATTATGTTTCCTAGTTTATACACAAGACTTTAATTATTCCTAAATTGTGTTTAGGATTTGTTTTTAAGATTTTACCAAGTTTAGGATTCTTAGTTGTCTATTTAAGACATAAGTATTCCTACACTTGATTTACGATTTTTATAATCCTCACGCATGGATTTCTTGAGGAGAAGAACGCACGAAGCTTGACGCAAGGAAGACGCACAAGAGAAGAAGAACACGATAGAGTTACTTGGAGCCAACGATCATGATAAACAAGATCTTTAAAGTTGCGTGACCAACGGAGAAGTTCTTGCCATTCCGGCAACAAGTATTTAGTATCAAGTTTTTTGATATTTAGTTTTTATATATTACTTTATTTTGTGTATTGAACGTGAAGTGAAAGTAATATAGTTTTCGGGTTTGTACACCCAAGTTCACAAGTATTTACTTGTGAACTGAATTCGTTTAATCGTGTTCTCTATTTTATATTCCGCTGCATAAATATTACGTTATTCTAATCGATGTTGTTAACTGGTGTTGTTAACATCGATTAGCAACATCGTAAATTTGATCCTTATTTTTAAAACCATAGACCTTCTAATTTTACAAGCTTGTCCACAAGTTCATCAAAAAAATTTGAAAATCTAACCACCAGCACATGTTTTCCACAAGTAAATTATCCAATTAAGGTACATATTTCCTCTTTTGATATAGATGCCAATAAAAAATTATGTGTTTCAACTTTGAATTTGTTCTTGTTCTTAGAGAGTTTTTAAAGGATTATATCTTTTATTAAAAGAAAAAAGGCGGATACAGTTAGATGATTCTCTTGAAATTTTATCGTGTATCTACATTCATGACATTAGAGAATTTATCTTGTTGAGTTGATAATCGCGGGCAAGCATGAAATATAAGCTATGTATTTTATGCATTTCTATTTTGAGACTTAAAAGAAAATCTTACCCCCATTATTCTCGGAATACATTGCCTAGTTGTTAATATGCATTATGTGGTAAGTTGAATACTTCTCGTGATTTGATTTTGGTTAAAAGGCGATGCATCCAAAATATTATAGTTATTATGGTTCTAATAGGATCTAGTCACTAATATGAATTGAGAATACTCTTTTTTATTCAATTTTTATTATTGTCAATTAGTTTAACGACACAATTTATATGTATAATGATAGATTTAAAATACAAAGATGTGTATTTCTTTTCTTGATAAAACATGTAATCATGTATAGTTGTGCACTATATGAAATTTATTTTCAATTCATATTTATCGTAGTATCTTTATAAAATATGATTTCACAATACTTAATAGTCTAGAAGATTTTTAAAATATAAAACATGTTTTTTGAAAAAATATGATGTTATATCTTAATTCTCAGTTTAGTAGGATATGTTCATGAAGAACATTAAAAGATATATAATTCATATTTTCTTGGTTGAAAACAATAATTAGTATTCTAGAAGAATATTAACAATGTTCTTGAATAAATATTTTATTATATATCTTATTTAAAAGTATTATTTACATGTCGTTGTTGTATTATTTACATTATGATTAAGTTGTTGTTTCTAAAGTAGCACAACTAATAATAATATTTCTTACAAACATCATATGCCCCTGGAAATCATTTATATATTTATTTGTCAATTTTATATTCCTGAAAAATACTAATATATTGCTCCTGAAGTAGTGTTGTTTATACCAAATATTTTATTGGATACTTCTTACTTTTAAAAAATGACACTTTGCCGTATGCAATATTAAAAATAAAGTATACTCACGAATGAGTGACACATCAAATCAATCATTACTACCTGATAATGCCCCGATGAACATATTTCTTATACAAAAACTTATTATGTTTTTTAAAAATATATACCATTAGTATTACTTATATGTTATGAATTCTTATAAATGTTAAAGCTTTAAAAATTGATTGTATTCTTGTATTAGTACAAATCTCAACGATATCACAAGTTGAATTTTTGTAATTATTTTGATATGATTTAGAGTATTGTTTTAATCAGTTGGGCAGAGTGGTTAGAAAGTAAAGATAAACCTCAAAAAAATATGAGAGGTTCAGGGTTTGAATCCTTTATCAACACCATTCTAAAGGGATAGTGATACCACTTGAGTTACAAGCTCGTGGTGATACAATTTGGAATATAAATCAATCAAGAGTTTGTTTTTTACTTGAAATACTCATAAGAATTTGAGAGCAAGGTGAATGTAATCTCATCTGGCCAAACGGGTCATGACCCGCCAATATGGTCTAACACATATGTTTGCCACCAAAAATATGGAATGCATATAATTCTCGCAAAATTTTAAAGCAAACTTGAAGTTTGAAGCGAAAAGTTGCATTTTAAATTACTGACTATAAGGTTATCAATGGTTTCAAGTTTGAAAGCTCAAACTTGAAAGTTAAGAGGATTAAGATGGCATGCCCGAAACATGGTAACGATTGATTCAAATATTTATCCTTTATATATAACAATTATTTGTGATGGTCTTTCTACTAAATGTTATACTCCAGTAGGGTAAACAGGCATAACAAATTATAAACTCTTGAAGAGGTTCAGGTACCTGATGATAATTTTAGAATAAAGAGATCTAGATAAGTTATGTTTATATAATTGGATCAAATAGAATCAATAAGAGAATTAGTCAAATATATTTATACTCATGAGCTCAATGATAGTGGGGATGTTATTTTTGAATTAATTAAAAGTTGTTGACACAATTGTTGGGCCAAAATTGAATATGCAATAGATTGCTATATGGTGGACTAGAAGTTCATTTATATGAAATATTTTGTCAATGATATATAAATAAAGATTTATGCTACAAGAGCATTTTTTACGTGATGGATGATATTGAAACTTGAAGTTTCATTCAACCGACTATATAGAACAATATCATTTACGAATGAAATCCTAAAAATATTTTGATATGCTTAAAGCGTATTTGTAATATTGTCGGATTGCACTCTTTTCCCCTTAACTTTTTAGTAAGGTTTTTAATGTGGCAATATTATGAGCATATTTATGAGATGTATTTTTTTTCTTCACTCAAGTTTTTCCCATCGGGATTTTCCTTTGAAGGTTTTGACGAGATATATTATTTGCATAATAATAAACATCAACATATGGTGTAAGACTCATGAAAAGCTAATAAATCATATATTTCAAAGTTTGAAAATAGATAGACAATAAACTCAAAAACTACTACTGATTGAAGTTAGGGGAGTAGCTTTACTCTTTCCTTCGATCACTTTTTGTCCCACATGATTTTTCTGGTAAGGTTTTAATGAGACAACACTTGAATACTATAAGTGTGAAAAGATATAATTCATGTATCACACAACTCATATGTGGCTACATAAAAGATGACAAGACAAAATACCAACGAATTCCAACTTCTACACAGAAAATTTCCAAAAGAGTTGCGACATCGATATCCAACAAATTCGTTCAAACGATAATTTAGCAGACTTATTCACGTAGACAATACCAACGTCATTGTTTAGAAAATTGGTACTCAAAATTGACATGCGTCGACTTAAAAATTCACATTGAATGTTTTCAAATGGAGTAGTGTTGTACTTTTTTCCCTTCAACATAATTTGCTCTATTTAGTTTTATGGGGAAGGTTTTAATGAAGCGACATTTTTATAGTTATACAAAGGAGTATTGTAATTAATTAATTATAATAATTATATAATATCTGAATGATCTTACTACCCTAAACTTTAATCTTATACTTATAAAAGAGACTTTAATCCTTATAATAAAGCACACTCTTTGATCACTCTTTTCTCTAGTTTCACAATAATATATCAAATGATCATAATATCTTTTTGGAAAGACTAAAGTAACATATGATTCTTCTTGTTAATATAAAAGTGATATTTAATTCTTATTTTTAATGAAAAATTAACAGATAGGAAGACAAATTTTTTTCTAAATGTTATGGAGAACTTCAACCGGGACGGTGGGAGTAGTGCATTGTGGAGCAAACAGTCAAAGGGTATGCTTGAAAGCCGAAAATATATCCGTTCCCAACTGAAGGCAAGGTTGCAAAATTTCTCCCCCCTCCCATCCAAGGTACAAACTTTAGATTAACAAATTAAAAAGGACATTTTGTGATCATTATCACATTTTGCGTGCAATCACCGATTTAGGGGAATTATACACAATCAGGAAATATATGTTAGGACGAAAATTATATGTGCTATACTGAGCCAAAGGGAAAAAAAGAAAAAAGAGAAGGTTGATGGATGACACAATCTATGAGTTTCACCACAGTACACCTTCTGGCTTACATATGCATTCTGGATATGGGTTTTGGTAGAAGGGTTCCTCCATCCTCAATCGTGTCCGTCCCTTGATTCCAGAAGGGGCACCTCCTCGTCTCCGAGGTGCACCAAACCTGCAAGTCCTCAAATTTTCAATACTCAATCAATAATTTCTCACCTAACCCTATCCTATACTATCCTGTTCACACACATCTTTTTTTATCATATCATCATTACATTTAAATAATTAAATACAACTAAATATAATATAATAATACATTACCATTCACTTTTCACACGTGATTTGACAATAATACATTATCTTCTTATTTTTTTGACATGATTTAACTTCTAGTAAAAAGTGAAAAAACTCGAATCCTACAACAGTTATTCATACTATTCACAAAATTCAAGATCCCATCGAATGTTAGCCCAAACAAGCCTAGGAAATGTCATTATGCACGAGATAGACCGATAAAAAAACAGTTCCATCCCCACCAAAGAAGCTCTCTAACCAACGACACAAGCACATTAGTGACATGACCTTGTCGAATTAGGAAGCTTTATTATAATTCAGTATTTAAGATAACATAAGGAATGTGATCTCTAGCCAGCCAAACAAGGATTTCAGAAAGTATTAGATCGTGCTGATCTAAGATTTTAAGGTTTTAACATTTTCAAATTCAACAACATTATTCAACATTACATGGCTTACCATGAAGGATTTAAACAGGAAAGGGTTGATTGTAGTTCATATTAGCAGAACAGAAATTATATACCAAGATAAACATATACGAGGGTTATGGAAATCAGAACTCATTAAGTACCTGTTTTTATGCAATTGCTTAACAAGGCGCGACAAAGATGACACTTCAAGCTGTCCCACTTCTAATTTATCAAATAATTCAACTAGACCTTTCCTGCACAGTACAAACGAGGCCCAAACAAGAAAGTTACTATGGATTGCCACTTTATATTTAACAGAAGCTACCCAAATCTATGGTGGCATAAAGGAATATACAACTCTTACAATTCAAGGTTTCTTGCATGTGAAGACACGTTATACTTAAGGAAATTGTTATTAAGAACTTTCTTTTAGCAAAAAATATATGCCACATAACGAAATTACATATGCCAGTTATAATAATATTCTGCACTTTTTCAAGTCTACAGATTCATTCTTATAGGTCACAGGTAAACAGATGAGATTAGAAGCACGTACCCACATCTGGGGAAAAAAAAAAGCATACATACACCTGCATATACTTATTGACTTATAGAACATCCTAATGACATCCAAAAATATACCTACAAAAGCTTTTTTTTTCCCCAACAGACGCTGGTACTTGTGCAGTTCCTACATATACGCATTGCATGCATATTTTCTTATAAAAAATAAAAACCCATTCTAGTAGATGTTGAAAAATGACATTGAAAAAGAAGAATGGGAAAGGCGGGGGAAAATTGTGATTGAATGTAAATGTCAGGACATCAGTTTACGTATTAACTTTAAATTAATATATATTGAGCTGATCGATGGCATTAAATGCAAATAATCTAGTAATTAATGCGATGCAAGGAAAGGGGGAGAACAGATATCAGATATGGAATAATCTTCTTCATGTGCTTTAGCTCCAGTGTTTCAGCTTTTGGTAACAATATAAATTCCACAATCGAACTACCAAAATAGAATAAGCCAGAAATCCAGAACTGATTGATTTTTTGTTCAAAAGCTAGGAATATAAAACACCTTTGCTTGTATTATTGAGTAATACGACATTGAGATTTTGCAGCCATTACTATACCTATCTGGAGTGATTGTTTTCCGGTGTCCTAAGAAACGCCGATGACCTTCAACAGCTCTTGCCATGTTACCGGAATGGGAGGGAATGAAAACGTCACTTTCTATAGAGATTATATAATCGAGGGCTGCAGTTTGCGACGATGCATGGCTGGACAACGTTCTCAGTTCTTCTTTTGTAGCAAGCATTTCCTGTCATGAATGAGAAACTAAGCCCAGCCATCTTGAAAAGACTTGTTTTGCAAATAATTCTTTTAAGTTCTTAGTGGAAATCAATACAAAATTGCAAACTCAACTAACTTTGAAAACTACGTTAGGAAAACGTGATGTAAGCTCTGAAATGTGCGTGTCACCACCATAAATTTCCCCAGCAGCAATGTATATCAATGTAGATGGTGGATAACCAAGAGCTTGAAGAAATATTCCAACCTCCTTGGGAGTTAGAGGGCAGAGACCAGCAATTCTTTGTTCTGTTGAGTTAATAATCTTGATCTTCCAATGACTAGTTTTCTCTCTAATCAGACCAAAAAATAAAAGAGAATGCAGACATAAGCAAGAGTAATAACAGACTTTAAGGGTGAATCTAACGAAATAAGTTTTTTTTTATGTTCCATAGAGGTTATGTTTATCAGGATATATATATATATATATATATATAGAGAGAGAGAGAGAGAGAGAGCAAATAATCATTACTTTCACTCCACAAATTTTGTGTATGATAATTGAATTTGTGGATTTAATCTTTAAGTAAGTATGTATTCAACCTATTCTATTCAACCAACATGTGACAAAAATACAGATAACATATTTGCTATATGCACGGTTACGAATCCGGATATCATATATGATACGGCACAGATATGGTGACAAATTTTGAAAGTATAGGACGATACGGCTAGGATACAACAATTATTAAAGTATAAAAAAATATAGATTATATATTTACAAAACTTTAGTATGAATTAAAAATTCTAAAGAATGCTATATTCATCTTTCATGCATATTAGATAGCCTATACAATTATCAAGATCCTAAAAAAACCAGACAATAAACAATAAAATAATAGAAAACTGATGTCAGCCCACATAACTTCTCCCAAAAGATGAGAAAAAAAAAAAGAAATAGAAAAACTAAACTTCTGTCCACTATCTGCTGGCAAGTTGGATTTAGCGACTATGACTGACTCTCAATCCAGTTACGATATTCTGTAGACCTATTTACGTCTTTGAGAGAATATCAGTAGGAAAATCAAAATGTACAACTGTGGAAGATTTTAGGATTGTCAACATATATAGTTAACAAAAAAGTTTCACCTCATTATCTTGAGCTCCTCCGACTCTGCATCAGTAAGGCCATAAGTACATCCAGTAAACGACAGCATATCTTTCTCATATCTTAGATGAAGGGCAATATATCTTCCTGCACGTGATCGCAGCCTCGCCACTAGCTTCTGTGGTGTCACTGTTATTTATACTCAGAACCTAATATAAAGGGAACCCCCATAGGAGATCTCTTAAATGCATCAGTAGAAATGCAGAACCTCGGAGCGATCATACATAATTTACTTTAATATCTTTAATTATTTTTAATTCAGAGTCTAATTAATCTAATTTTTCAATGTGCTCATATAGGTCTGATTGGAATGCAGGATAATGGTTTTCACCTTTCCAAGACTCTCGATAGAAGGAGAAAAGCGAAGAGCATGATACAGAGCACGGCATCTCAATCTCTGTATGTCAAGAGGCAGATCATTGTTTGCAAGTCTAGAATCTGCTTTTGCAACATGAATTACCTGCAGGAAAGAATCAATAAGTCAACTTACAATTTCCATAATGATTTCGCATTGGAAAGAAAACTGCAACACCCACTACATTTTTGAAGAAAGGACCATTAGCTCATATTCTCCACGCAGCTTGATAATTCAGTCGCCTTCTACGTTAACTTTTCGTTGATATTCCATAATTTATCATCTTTTTATTTATTTACGTTCACTCTTTGCTTTACTCCAATTCTCAACAAGCTCATCGTACGACAGTTGTTCACCGTAGGGTTGGTATCTGTATACTAATCAGGACAACATTGACAACGTCCTTCATTTCTTCGAGTCAGGCAATTTTTTTTCTCAAATGTGTGTTTTCCCCTTCCATCTTCCCATATTTTCTTGCAATGCATTGTGTTCCGTCATTATTAGGTCAGAATAAAGCTTTTGTGTACCAAAGACCTCTTTCTCGAGCAGTTTCTTTCCATCATATGTATCTTCTCTATCATATTCTGTGAGCGACTCCTCTCAGCAAGTGTCTCATTATTCTACTTCACACTACTTTAGCCGACCTTGTTCTTATTCTGTGAACAACTCCCCACAGTAACCATCTCGTTATTCTGATTCGTACTACTTTCACCGACCTTGCTCCTTTTTTTTTTTTTTTGGTCTATACCCGCAAATGACCTTTTCTTCAATCGGTTATACACATTCACTTCTAGACTCGTCAGTATTAGTTCTCCCGTGATAATTTTTTTTGCATATACACGTTATATTACATACTATACCCACTAATTCATGACAGTAAAACTCCATACAAACACACTACACAATTTATGAACGAACACTAACATCTACTACATAATCCAAGCGAATACAAAATACCACACTATTATTTTCAAATTCACAACATCTTCAAATTTCCTTCTCGTCAAGAATTTATGCGTCTCTAACGCAGCAAAATAAGGAAAGTTAAGACCAAAGACTAGCACAAAGTTGCTCACGTCTATCCCAAAATACAAAGCAATCTGAGTAATAGGGCCACCAATAAAAATATTGTCATTCGTTATCAAGAAGTACTACTATCTCACGAGCTGATGCGTATGAAATATTAGGAAGCGCAACCAACGTACTCTCAAGGAACATTTGCATATACCTCAAGACAGGATTACGTAACAACGTTGCCTGGGCCAATGGTTGGACATGACGTGGCTCTCCTAACTCGGGTGGTTGCGTCAAGAAATCCAAAAATCTTGAACAATCTAGTGTTGTCATAAGATCGTCCTCCTCTTTGTCAGAAACGCTAGCCAAGTTGACCAGGCCGAACAACTCGTTCTCCAACTCCTCCAACGTCAAGTACCAAGCCTTGCTCCCCAATTGAAATTTTACCCCGTCACCATGCGAGGATTAGTCCCTTCATATGATAAGCTTTGAGGAACTCGATCACTAGACTCGAGAATACGTCGGTTTGTTTGGAATATACTTTTGATAAGTTATGGTCTTCTATTTTCTTTTTCCCAAATCATAGTAGAGGTGCATTGTTATTACCAAAGCGGTACCATTTCTTTTTGTGTTTTTTTTTTTTTTTGGTTCATGTTGAAGAGACGTGTGCACGCCTCTGGCTTCATTCCAGGAGCCCAGTAACAATATTTTCTTTTTCCCCATAGATGATACATTGATTACATGTTGGTTCGTTGTCTTGGAAATTGGAATCAAACGTTTCCAATAAGACTGTTTTTCATGGTAGTAGTTATTTCAGGGCTCAAGTATATTAGAAAGTATCTGCACTAATTACGCATGCACATTATGTTTATTGAACCATACAAACTAATTAAAAGGAGGAAATATGTATAAACCCTCAAACTGCCATTTGCACCGTTCAGTCCCACTTTTGGCTGATATTTCTTTTGTAATAGGAACCAGATCTGATCACCAATTGGCAAGCAAGAAAATACGTTATGTAATTGATTGATTAGCCATGGATGGAATTTAGCTGACACCCCCTAAGTCACGTGCTATTTTGTGATTTAGTTCAGTTTGAGTTAAATAATTGGTTTGTACATTTCCACTTTCAAATGAAAAACTTTTCCAAGAGTTATCTAAATATCATTAATCCATTGCTTACCTACATGAAATTGCTTTTTTCAGAACTTGCTGCATAATATGTATTATAACTATATTAGTTCAACATCTATGCTTGATCCAATATGAATTGGTATTTTTCTTTTCAAGTACTTTATTATTTTAAGCTCTGAGGCTCACGCATTTTGTTTGGGTAAGGATTTTGGACTCACGTTTCATTCGTTTGGAATTTCAAATGCAAGTATTGATTTGGAGTTATGTGCGAGTTATTGTAGTCTGATACTGTAGTAGTATGAATGACCATGTCATGCTCTGATTGCCGGAATGACAATGTAAGAGCATTTACATTTCCAATAATATAAAAATCAGACCAAGTACGTCAAAACAATAAGCATTTTGTTTCCAAAAATAAATATTGATTCACATTATACCACTAAATGGATTCCTATATCTCATTGTATATTTGCCAAGTATTTATATTTCTATGTGCACGCATTTAAGAGATCAGGTGGTAAAAAATAATTGTAGTAACTTGCCTGATATTCCTTCCATAATTCTGTCATTTTCTCATAATAGCTGACACCAGACCATAAGGTGAAGTGCTTCCTGGCTCGAGGTAGAGATTCTAATTCTTTAGGAAGCTCCTTCAGAATCCTCACATCTTGTTGTAAAGATTCAATGAAATGAAGTTCATCGAATATATTAGAGAATGTACTGCACATAAGTCCAGGAAAAAATTGGAAGACGCATAGTTAATTCCAAAAATAGTGTCTGCAATCATAATATAATGACAAAGAAAGAGGTTAAATGTTTTGTGACAACAGAAATTATTCCATTCGTGTTAAGCATATTATGTTCAAAAGTAAATAAAAATCAATAAGAAGGGGTCGAGGCATGCAGCTGAGAGTTTTAGTAAACCCATTTACCTAGAATCCTGCCAGAATGAACGCTTGTCTAGTTGAGGAATTACTAAGGTCGCATTCATTATACGCGCCACAGCCACCATATCAGCTATCTAGAAGTAAGATAGAAATTAATGAATGACAAAACTCTCAGACATTTAGTGTGTTCATAATAATAAATTCCAGTTAGAAGTATGATAAGTTTATAAAAATTAAGAGTTAATTACAAAAAGAACCCCCATATTTGTCCTAATTACCAAAAAACAGCTAAGTTTCAAAATTAAAGGAAGTACCCCTAGCTTTCGATTACATCTAACATTTTACCCCTTCCGCTAAATGACCTAATAAGATGTACTGACATCAACCAAAAAAATTATTGAAATTCCAAAAATGAATCCTTGTTTCACAAACTAACATCACCACTTTACCAGGGCAACTGCTTTGGGTCTTATAACTATTTCTCGGACAACTAAGCGAGAATGAGACTCTCCATCTGTCCCAGCCTATAAAAGAACCCCATTTTTCTTTTCTATCATATTCACAACCCCACTAGGGTTTCTAAAGAGCGACATTTAATATGTATGGGTAGCATCCACAACTGCAAAAACTAATGTTAATAGAAATGCCTTTTTCCATCCCGCTAATCTCCTTGACACATTTGCTAAAACTGGCTCCCAGAAAGAAGTTTCGAAAAAATAATTATCCCCAAGAGGCGTCCCTAAATACTTTAAAGGCCGCTCCCCCATTTCACATCCTACCTCATTCGCAGCAATCGTAATGGTATCCCTTTTCAAATTAATACGGCTGTCATCTCCTAAGCTTTCACTTTGAGATTTTTTCATTTTGGGCAAAAAAACTTGAGATATGTAATTTTTTGTACATCTAATCATACCACAAATACATATAATATATTTGTTTATAAAAAGTAATAATAAATAAATAAGAAAAAAGAAAATACAGCTACCACCACCACCCAGTAGCGGCGATTTTTCCAGCGACTGCCAGCCAGAAAACTTATCCCGCAAGTTTTTTAAATATTTTTTGCCCCCAAAAAAAAAATTGGATCCAGCTTGGCCATGTGGACGCAACACGCATTTGCTTTCATCAACTTTATTTAATTCTTTACTTATTAGGGAATTTGTAACATATGAGTTTTAATGTTGATGATAGTGATATTTGTTTGATTAAAATTGATTTGTAGCTTATATATATATACATATATAAAAACTCATTTTATGTTGTTGAAGAACCATGATTAAAAATACAGTAAGATTTCATTATTCCTTAACGAAAATTTTATAAATAATAAAAGAAAAAATCAAATTTTGGTTTAAGCGGTTGAACAAAATTAATAATCTCGCTAGTATATATATGAAGTATAAATCCGTCATATTAATCTAAGGTTTCCCCCCCTTAAAAAGGGGGGGCGGAGGTGGAAAGGTGAGTTCCCGTTATGGCGGGGACTCAATTTTTTTTTTAATGTGAAATATAGAAAAGCAGATTAATAAAATCATATTTAATTGGACCCCTTAAGTTTTATCCCAAAAACATATTATCAAAAAGGGATAAAAAAATTGTGACCATCCGGTACTATACGCGTTTTTTGGGTTTGCATCCTGACGTTTTTTTTCTGCAATTTAATGCATTCTGTACTACACGGGATTGTGAAAATGCATCCTCTGGTCAGTCAACTCACCCCAACTCGCCGGAACTCACCTGAACTCGCGAGTGAGGTTGCATCTTTTCAAACCAAATTTAATAAATTTTTGGGTTTGATGTTATTTTTAATGTATATTATATCAAATTAATATAGTATTTTGACGATTAAAAGCACATTAGGCAACACACACTCATATATATATATATATATATATATAAACATACACACACACACGAGATTAAAGATTTTATTTTTTTAAATATATAAGAAGTTTAACAGAAGATAATTTAGTAATGTAATAGACAAAGAAAGTTGAACAATACAAGATGATATTATTTTCTTTTCAATAAAGAAAAATCGACAAGCAAATGGAACTATATAAATATAGACAAAAAAATTAACATTATATATTAAATTCGGATATTGTTATGGAACTATATAAATATAGACAAAAAAATTAACATTATATATTAAATTCAGATATTGTTTATAAGACAAAATTTATAACTTATGTAAGTTTTAACATGTATATAAACAATCCAGGTTTAATATATAATATATTTTTGTCTATATTAATACAATTCCATTTGCTTGTCAATTTATATTCTTGTTTATAATAAAATAATATCCGGATCATATTTTATTTTTAATAAGAGAAATATAAATCGACAAGCAAATGGTACTATATTAATCGGGATATTGTTTATATGCCAATATTTATAAATTATGTAAGTTGTAACATGTATTGCTAAACTTTCTTTATCTCTTGCATTGCTAAATCATATTCTATTAGGTTTATTGTATATTAAAAAATAAAATATTTAATCATGTGTATTTGTAACAAACATGCTCAAAGAAACTATTAGTTTGATATAATATATATTACAAATAGACTCAAACAAAAAAAAATTATTAAATTTTGAAAATCAAAAAGTTCAGGTAAGTTTTGATAAATGCATCCTAAATTATACGAGTTTGATAAAATGCATTCTGAAGTATACAAGTTTGAAATGATGCAACCTCACTCGCAAGTTCAGGTGAGTTCCGACGAGTTGGTTGGCCGGAAGATGCACTTTCAAAATTTTATGTAGTACATGATGCATTAAATTACAAATTGCAAACCCAAAAAACGCGTATAGTACAAGATGCGTAGAATTTTTTCACCTATCAAAAAACTTAAATACATAAAACATTCTTTTGTCAATACTAAATTATGATTATTATTATTATTATTAATAAAACAAATACATACAAATGCAATAAAGAAAATAATATTTATGGAATGAGAAGAATTGCTCATTTCAACTCTCACATCTCACTCTAAAAAAATCTCATTTCAAAATGAGTTGAAAGTGGTGAAAGCTTAGGAAATAACACACTACATACCTAAGAGATACCCCCAAGTTACCTTATAGTACATTTATTCACATCGACATTTATAACACCCTACATGTTACAAAACAACTTCAAAACTTGAATCACCCACTGCAAATGAATTTCATCACCAAGCAAGAATATGTGTTGTCTGCATATAGAATATGAAAGACTTCTACCCTAAACCTCTACAAAACACTTAATATTGAAAGAGACTTTACTTTATCTATCAACCTTCGGATGGGCATCCAATCACGATGGATCCAGCAATACCAAGTACAAGTGATTTTGAGTTCTTGAAGAATTTGCAATCGGGTCCTTGAGTTGCTTGTAATTGTATATCATAGATTGGGTTTCTATTTGTTTATCGTAGATCAGGTTTTTATCGATATTTCAAGTTATTTATTTTATGTTTAAAGTCGGTAGAATGCCGAATGTTAGGGCCGAGCATTCGAGTCAAAGGCAAAGAGCAAAGAAGCGGACAAAACGACTTTCCCGCGTGAAGAGTGTAGTAGTGGCAGTTTTCGCATTTCGGCCATAACTTGCTCATCCAAAGTCCAATTAAAGTGATTCACGCGGTTATGGAAAGCTAAGCTGAATATCTACAAATCATAAGAAGACATCGTGTTCAGAACTCTCCTGCACGGCCAGGCACACGGACACATACATGCGTGTACCCATGTGTCGTTTCTAAAGCATTTTCTGCACATAATTTTCTCCTTTCGTTTTTATTTTCGTTTGGAGTCTTTCCGAAGTTGTTTACTAGTTATATTGAGTTGTCTTGGTCGTAAGCTCAGGTTTGAGTCTCCCTGCTTGTAATGATCAACTTTGAAGTTTAATAAACTAAGATTTCTCTCTTACCTACGGTTGTTCAAGTCCTCTCTTTTGAGGCGAAATTCGACTTATCAAACAATCTCCCACAATTGTTTGTGGCGTCTTTGCATACCAAGGTTCTTGCCTCAATATAGGCAATTGGTCGCGGTGGCATCATCGGTTGGTGTCAGTGCTCAGAGGATCACATTGTATGGCTCAAGGGCCCTTTGGCAATATCACATCACCTTTCCAACACTTTTACCACTAACGTAAAGGGACGAGAAATGGGGTAGTGGATCCCTTTGCCTTAAATCCCTCACGCCCTTAATCATGAAAGAAAATGAAACCGACAAAATTACACAACACACTTTAATCCATCTCCTCCGACAATCCCCAAACCATCTTCTAGCCAACACAAAATCCATGAAATCCCAATTCACATGATTGTAAAATCTATTTTAAAAAACAAACTCTTTTTCCTGTTATTCCTATATTCTTCCATCACCTCTGCCCATGATTCCACAATCCAACATTTTTCAACCCTCGACAAAAACACTCTGGGATTCGGCTATTGTAATATGCAAAACTAACGTCAATCTTGTTGCAAAAAGATTTGCAGTTACTATGTAAAGGTTACTAACCAAGCTTATCGGGCGAAAGTCTTTAATCATAGGCAAAACTTGCTTCATAGGATTTAAAAAGATATAGGTTCCATTCATGATCAATATCACTTCTTTCAGCTATCGGATTGTTCATTTTTCAGTTTAATCAGTTTGTATGTAAGATGTGGTCGAAATTACAACCAAAGCATCAAGAACAATTGCTCTACTTCTTTAATGTGCAAATGTTCAAGTCCAGTGTCTAGAGGAAAATCCGAGCAGAAAACTGCATTTAAAAGCACTCTTCTGATGATTGCCCCTTGCATTTCGCAAGTGATGCTATTAATATTGATGTTTTAAAGGACAAAAATGCCCACACACAAGAGCAATAGAATAAAGAAATACTTACCCCAGCGCGCATTTGATTTAATCCTCCATTACATCGAACAGTCAAATAGCGATCCCAGACTGGCAAAGCTGAATATGTCAAACGCAATTTAATTTTGGTGAACAACAGAAAGAATGCAAGAGCAAGGAGCAGGAGGAGAGAGGGACAGCTAAAAACTTACTTCACACAAAACCAACAATCAAGAACATTTTTATATAACCCAAACAACCCAAAAGTTGTAAGAACAGAGGATGGTATGGATCTTTATCTTATGACAATGGAAAATTAGAATTAAATACTGGTACAAAGCAGTCCGACAAGAGGAACTTACCTATATAGTTACTGGTTGGCATGACACACGGATGTAAACTATGACTAGAAGGTGCTTCCCAAAGTTGATCATCTAATAGCTGCACGCCATAACCGAATAACCCCATTATTTAAAGAGTTACAGCTGTTGTTAGTGCATTAGTGGAACTTGTAAGGCTATTCTGAATCATGTAAGCATCTTTTCCTAATTCAGCAATCAGCTAAATTAATATATTGCAGTTTTCAGCTTCAGAAGGGTGATTCTGATAGAGCATGCAGACAAAGTATCTTAGTTTCAATACATGCAAAATGGAGAGGGTGGTGGGAGTGTATTTAGAGTAATCAGCGAGCTCCCTGCTTAATGGACTACTACCTTTTGCATATACGTTACATTTCAAGTGGTATGAATTAAAGTCATACCCTATAGTGATAGGCTACAAGAACAAGAAATCAAATTGCAAACTATATATGAATGAAAGAAAAATCTTTTTCTTTTTCTATTCCTTTTTTTTTTTCTGAGAAGTACAACAAAATCAAAATTATCACAGTAGAACAAGTTCCAGTGATGTTGGCCATATGATCGACCCAGAGTTCCAGAAAAGGGCCTAGTTCATGAAATTTCCATTAATTAATTTAACAAATAAAAATATAACTCGATCTTTACCAGAGGTTATTCCCCATAAGTCAAAGATTCCTGATTCAATAAACAATGATCAAGTGTTTTTTCTCTCAAAAGAGAAGTGATTTATCAGGAATGTATTCCTTAATTGGGCAATAGACGATGCTTAGAGTTTTCTGTTTCCCAGAGAAACTCAAGCACTCCACTCCTTGTATATGAACTTTATAACAGACTCCTTGATGTTTCATTTTTCGCCAAATGGACCAAAATAAAATTTTCACCAGAATAGGGATACCCATTACAGATGCATAAACTAAAAGATTGCGACACAAAAGCACTTCAACGTTCAGAGATTATAGCTTGTGCATCGGGTGACCTAGCCTCTTCTAAAAAAAACACAATTATCAAATATAGAAATTGTTACTTAAAAGTACAGCAGCTAGTGCTTTGTGGTCAACTGGTCTTCTAGCCTATTCTAAAACATTGAAAAATAATTGTGTCGCTAATTTGTGATTCTATTAGCTAGAGATGATATTTGCCACAGGAATGAATTGTTTACTAACATAAGAAGTGTTTTCTTCATTACCTCAACTTCTAAGAGACATTAAATGGTACATAACCTGTGGGCAGTAGCCACCACAAGCGCTGTAGCTGGTATCCTTATTAAGTAGTTCAAAATTTGGGCCTCTAAAATTTTATAGTGTTTATTCTCTCCCCTTCTTCACTCCCCATGATCCCAACCCTAGCTCATTAAAACAAAACAAAAAATAATAATAATAGTATTGAGCACTAGCATTTCTTATCCCAAACTTCAGTTCTTTAAAAAAACTACCCAAAGGCTCATGTAGTTTCCATATTGAGGGTATTAAAAGTTGTCTTTAAGAAATGCACCCAATACATTATCATATGAAGTGCAGTTATTTAAGCAAGAGTAATTGAATTGACGTCATTCTGGTGACATGACCACAGTTGCATCTGAGTAATTAGTTGCAGCTGAGTACTTGGTTGGAAGGTTAAGGGAGTAATTAGTTGCAGTTGAGTAAATGAATGAAGTAAACACTTGTGACTTAGGGGAGTTTGTTTGATAGTGCATGCGTCATTGAGGTTGATGGCCTATGGACCAACAAGCATTTCATAAATAGTTTGAATCTATCGCTCTCCATCATTTGTCTGATTTTATAAATAGTTATGATCCCTCCCTCTCTGAAGTTGTTCGAATGTTAATAATTCAACCTAAATCTTATCATCTGGGCTCTATATCTTCACAAATTACGCAACCAAATTGCTAACTTGGCAGGATATTATATTCAAAGATCTTTACATAGTCAACAATTCAATTTCATAAATTTGTTGATACTGTATGGAAAATTGTGTAATCAGACTATACATAACAATTATCAAGAAAACGTAAACCCACATCCAAAGTCTGGCTTCAAGCATGAACAGCAAGACTCTCAATGAAATACCACCTTCGCCAAGGATTGAACACACAAACACACACACACGCACACACATTTATAATATACATAATATAAAAGAATAAACCCATCTATCAACTTCTACTTTTATCAAGAATCAACAAAAGAAAAGAGTTCAGCAATGATAAAATAACCTGCTCAGATTTGGGCTTTTCGACTCTAAAAAGAGGCATCTTATGTTCATCGTGCAACGCATCTTTGCTGTATAGCATGAAAATGAAGACTGAGAGAGCAAACAGAAGGATGACGTACAGAGTAATTGATAAGAAAGAAGATTTTCTATTTCTGAATGAGGAAAGGTTTTTGGAACGGTAATAGCCTCTGTGATTAACCATTACTTCCACACCACACCATCGACAGATCTCTGTCTTCCACCCTTTCCAGAATGTTTAGGCCTGGGTTGGACGAGACAAAAACTTCTTTCCGAAATTTTATACTCACTCCGCCCAAAATATTTCGCATCACTAGTTTGAAACCGCAGATACATCGAGAAGAAAGATATAAAAACATATTAAATTTTTTTTATTAATTTCAGAAAATAAATTATTAATACAATTAAAAAAATGGATTATCCAGTAAAAAATACAAACAAAAGGTAAGGGTATTTTTGCCCACCAGATCTTTCATCTTTTTTTTTTCCACTAACTACAATTTGAATTAGAATGTCAGAAATACCCTTCATATAACTGATTTTTCACAAACTTCTGGCATCGATTCCGCTAGATCCGACAGTCGTTTAATCTGAAAACTTTTCACTGATTTTTGTTAATATTCTGAGTTAACCTATAAAATTTCAAATCAATCGGAGTTTGTTTACCTCGTTAAATCTCGGTCAAAATTTTAATTTTCACAATTTTTTCACATAAAATCAAAAACTTAAGGCGTCAATTTCGGACGGATCCTTATGTCCATTTAGCCTGAAATTCTTACAATAGATTTATATTATCATTTCAAGTTTACCTAAGAAATCTCAAGTCAATCGAAATCTATTTGCCTTATTGAATTGTCTGTCAAAATTTCGGTTTTTTCAATTTTTTCACACAAAATAATCAAAAACTTTTTGCGTCGATTTCAGCCTACTCTGATATCCGTTTAACATAAAACATTTTCTATGATTACTTCTATCATTTCGAGTCTACCTGCAGAATTTCAGATCAATCAGAGTCCAATTTTTCTATTGAATTGTCAGTCAAAGTTTTGATTTTCACAATTTTTTCATACACAAAATCAAAAACTTTCAACGTCGATTTTGGCCATCTTCGATGTCCATTTAATTTTTACCATAATCTTTTTTTTATTATTTTGAGTATACCTGCAAAATTTCAAGCTAATCAGATTTCATTTTCCATGTTATATTGCCAGTCAAAATTTTGATATTTAAAGTTTTTCACACAAAAAATCAGAAACTTTCGGCGTCGATTCCAGCCTACTGTGATATTCGTTTATCCTAAAAATTTTGCCATTGATTACTATTATTGATTTGATTTGACTTGCAAATTTTAGGTCAATCGAAGTTCATTTGCCCTATTGAATCGTTAGTCAAAGTTTAGATTTTTACAGTTTTTTCACACAGAAAATTAGAAACTTTCGACGTCGATTCTGTCATCTCCGATGTCAGTTTAATCTAATAAGTTTTTTCATTAGTTTCTGTTATAATTTCGAGTATACCTATAAATTTTTAATCCAATCGCATTTCGTTTGCCCTGTCTAAAATTACCACAACACGCGATAAATTACCACAACCAATAATACTAAGATAACCGTCTAAAAACTACCACAACCAATAATATTAAGATTATTGCATATAGTAATAAGATTATTATCAGTTGTTATATGATTACGACAACCATTAATCTAAAATACAAAAGCATAATTATTGCAATAATCAGATTCTCACAAGTAGTAATCACATTATCCCAATAATATAAAATTATCACAAATAGTAATCACATCCTATAATAAGAATAATAAGATTATCAAATCCAGTAATTCTCATGAGCAAGCCGTCGAAAATGTATTCAAATGATCATCAACTCATGAGAAAATTTATATATTCTCATTCATAAAAAAAAAAAAAAAGATTTCAAAAAATATGTATACAAAGACGACTTATCTACAACTAATTGGGAAAAATCATGTCTTATAACTAGTTTATAAGATTATCACAACTAGTAATGAAATATGAATACTACCACATGTACTGATAATACGATTACTGGTACTGATTATATGATTGCTACCACTGGTTATAAGATTATTATTATTGACAATATGATTACTGGTCATGATAATATGATTACTACCACTTGTAATAAGATTACTGGTATTGGTAATAAGATTATTGGTTATGATAATTTTATTACTACCATTGATAATCACACCTTTCATTTATGCTTGATTAAGACCTTATTACGAGAGTCTACGACCCCATTAGCATAATGAAGAGGACAAGAATGCAAGCAAGATAGTAACTGCATTACAAATTCTGAAACAACAAAACAACAATTGAAAGAGAAAAAGAGAGGACCCATATTTGTTTTAACCTTACCTGATGGCTTATTACAATTGAATATCATACATACACTGGCTATGATATAAGAACTTTAGACAACAAAGTGCAATATAAAGGCCAAATAAATTGGTATTTATTGATAACCTATTCCACATGCCACTTTAGTTCAAAAAAATCCAAATCCAAACATCCCACGATCAAAACATGAACAAGTTGATTGTGTTGGTCACAATTATTACATGTGAAAATTACTAAATCAAGCTAGTACACGACGAGGCAATATTCCCCTCCACATAGGCAACAAACACTAATTACTATGGAAGAATGCAATCCCTTTTCGATTGAGCTTTTTAACTCGGGCTTTAGAGCTTTCAGTCCTTGTTGCATGTAATCAGACCAAAGACCCAAACCATAGACCTCCTCCGTACCATTCTTCCCAAGTCTCACCTATTATGACATCATAAGAAAAAAGAATTGTTAGAATATCACTTGAACCACAAGAACAAATATAGCTTAACATTACTTACGTGCGCATGCAAAAGCAAACTGGTATGACAATCTTAAAATAGATTTGTACACATTATATTAGGACATAGGTACAACCAAGTGGTGCATGTGAGCTGTTGCAGTGATAGGAGTTTATCTTGTCCTCGTAAAATTATTTTAACTAACCTTGGATGCAAAGAAAAGTAATTCAGTTACAGTAGATTGCACAGACAAACACTCCACAATATATAGGACACCATTAAGTTCTTTTTATGTAAGCATTAGAAAAAAAATGGCACCTGCATAGTTGTTCATTAATAGTGAGGTCAGGCAAATGCATCAACTTTTAATTATGAAAAAAGCATTATTACAGATAAAAGGGTGTCAATATTCAGATATATATTTCCACTACAAAAGAGAGATAGGAGACACCTATAACATTATACACAAACAAACTAAAGATAAAAGGTTGATGAAAAGCTGATTCAGAATTTTAAACTTTGAATACGAGAATGCTAGTAGAAGAGACATTGTGATTGAGATACCAATATACACACAATCATACCAAACATTGATTCTTGCCTTTTGCCACTATAAAACCATCCTTGGTCACTTTTGGAGCGCCATAACTTTGTTATAGGACAACATTACGACCCTAGGGGAAACGTAATTAATCAAGCAACTTCACATGCTAACGAAATATACATATCAACAGTTACTTTTTATTTCCTAAATAAGGTTTTTGACTCAATAGTCTACAGCAAGAAGGAATATATACACTAGCTATGAGATTAAAAAGGAAGAAAGGCAATATCACATACAAAGCTATCTCATATCTGTGAAAGGAAGTATTGTGTAAAATGTAGTCAAGTAATCTGGGTTAACAAGAAAGAGAAGGCAATGTCATATGAAGGAAATCCCAAAACAAATATAACCTTTGTTTTTATCTGTTGTTGGAAATCGATACATATTACTTTCACCGAGTAAAAAAACATAGACGAGTAAAACATAGTCAAATCATTATATCAGAAACTGAGTTAGAGTGACATTCTAATTGCATCATGTGAGGTGCGAAAAGGTAGTTTCATGTCAGAGTTATTATATGAAAAAAATTCTATAACTGATTTACTAAATTCAACAATAGAAAGAAAGAAAGGGGATAAAATAAGGAAAAATAAAAGAAAAACACCAGATACAATTGCATCATCTACTATGCTACTTCTCATTAAAATAATGTCTTCAATGATGAGGAAGAAAACCAGAGAATCATGTCCGAATGTAAGATAAAAAGCTGCTAAAAAGAAGATTATAAAATACTAAACTCCACTTAGCTTGATTTAATTAATATACTCCCTTCAAACACTTTAGCTCATTCATGATCATCTGAACTGGACCGGCCAGTGCGACAACCTACTCAACAACATGAATTTCATCATAAGTTAATTAAAGAAGACATTGATTGTGCAATAAAAGGTTGATATAAAGAAGATAATTAGTTACAGTTGATTATAGCATAAGTACAATAAGACACTGACAATGACTGATATTATATTTTAAACTAGTACCTCATTTGTTAAAGGACTTTTCATTCACTTAGACTATCTTCAACAGCCTCCCTATAATGGCTCATTGACTATTTTAGGGAGGCAAATGCATTAATATAGCTCCAACCGGCTCTCTACAAGGCCTCATTAAAATAGGGAGCTCCCTTTTTATTACTTGGGCTCTCTAAATGTAGGGAACAACTTTGGCTCCCTATTATTTTCTTTTTACCTTTATTTAAATTGGCTCTCTATTACTTTAATAACATATATGATAAAATGTGTATATATAGGAAGTCTGTTGGAGTAAAATTGGAATAGAGAGTCCTTCAAATAGAGAGTTGCTATAAGTAAGGAGTCTGATAAAGTAAAATGAGATAAGGAGTTTGAAAAAATAGAGAAAATTATTTTAGGGAGTAAGATTTGTAGAGTTTAATAGGGAGTTTGTTGGAGTCAGTCTTATTCACAATATTAAAGTGGGCATACTCATTTATACTAACTTATTTAACTGATTTCAGTCACCACGCACCCCTCTAACCACCCCCCATGGCCTTATACTTCCTACTCACCAAAATATGCAAATTTATCTTACTCACATGATAATTGCTCCAAGAGAACCACTATAAGAAGCCTATATATGTTATAAACTTACATCTGTTATTTGGGTTTTCTTAGAAAGGATTTGTAAACTCTATGAAAGGAAGAAACAAGGTAACATAAATCACTTTTGAAAGTCTTATCTTATCATGCATAATTATAACCATAGAAGACCTACAGTAATTCATAAGTAGACTAAAGCAATCAAGCTTAGAGATTTATATTCACTTACTAAATTTATATTCACTAACCCAACATCAACCACCACACAATTAGTAAAATCGATACATTTTACAAGGACTGTAGCATAATAAGATCTAAAAACACAAAATTTACAACTATAAGCTCTTGCATACAATAGTCCCTTAACAAGAAAATTGAACAAACATCGAATAAAAAATAGAAAGAGAGGATTAATTTTTATCTCAGGTGACATGTTCTTACATAGTCCTACTTCAATCATCTCTTCGCATCGACCAATCAGTAAGATTTGTCAATACAAGAACCCTAATTCCCCTTTCCTCAGATGCACTTCTCGTAAATAAATCCTAATTTTGAGATTTAACTACAAATCTATGGCATGAAACTCCCCTATTTCCCATCACCAGAGAAAATCTCAATCTCATCCGCTCTAACATCGGTATATGCCGGCCTGGACTTCATCTCTGACAGCATCTTCTTAAGCCTCATCATGGGTATTTTCTATGACCTCGTCCGGCCCCACTATGTTGTCCCTTCATAAACCTCATGATAGTACCGATTGACTTCTCGACTGCGTTCGTGTTTCCATCGGACAATCTTCGCTCCATCGATGGTGCATATCGACTTGTAGGTCGATCGAGAGAAAGAGAGAGATAAGTAACGTGTTTGGGATGACGGAAGAGGGACAAATTGTCCTAAAATTGGGTTGAAAAAGTTGATGGTAAAAAAAGATGAAAAAAATTGTACTTTGTGAGCAAAAAAAATGGTGTGAGATCTAATGAGCAAAAAAGTCTTCTACTCTATATTTATTGGTCATCTTTTCATTAAGAAAAGGGGGGATTGACCAATAAATAGAGACATAAGGAATTTTTGCCACTAGATCTCCCATCTCTTTTTTCCCTCCACACTAACTACAATTTGGGTCAATCTGTCTAAAATACCCTCCATATACCAAATTCACCTTCTCCCCCTCTCCCGACAAACTCTCGGCGTCGATTTCTGCTAATTCCGATGATCATTTAATCTGAATCTTTTACCATCCATTTTTATTGATATACCAAGTTTACCTGCAAAATTTCAAGTCATTTGGAGTTACTTTGCTTTGTTGAATCATCAGTCAAATGTTCAGTTTTCACAGTTTTTTCACACTAAAAATCAGAAACTTCCAGCGTCAATTCCTATTAGATCCAATGTCCATTTAAACTATTAGCATGGATATTTGTCATCATTTTGACTCTACCTGCAAAATCTTAATTCAATTTTATTCAGTTTGCCTCGTTGAATCGTCAGTCAGAATTTGAATTTTTTACAATTTTTTCACACAAAAAATCAGAAATTTTGGCATCGGTTCCAGCCTACTTGATATCCATTTGACCTAAAAATTTTATCATTGGTTTCTGTTATCATTTTGAGTCTACCTACAAAATTTCAGGTCAATTAGAGTTTGTTTGCCCCATTGAATCGCCAGTCAAAGTTTTGATTTTCATATTTCTTCACACAGAAAATCAGAAAATTTTGGAGTCGATTTCGCCCATCTCCGACATCCGTTTAATTTGAAAATTTTACCATTAGCTTATTATAATTTTGAGTATACCTGCAAAATTTTAAATCAATTGGAGTTCGTTTTCCCCATCTAAAACTAGCACAACATGAATAAATTACCACAATCGATAATACTAATTACCGCATACAATATTCTAATCTAAAATTACCACAACCAATAATACTAGGATTACTGAATACAGTAATGTGATTATTATTAGTTTCTATAAGATTACCATAGCCAATAATTTGAAATATGAAAATATAAGAAAATTATACAGTACATTCACTTTACCATACCCCATGTATTTAAAGCCATTGATCTATTCCACTAAATAAAAACTGAAATGATCTAACGGTTAGAATAGTGTGGAGAATGGTGCCCTTAAAGGTACTGTAGAACTTACTAAAAACATATTGTTGTAATAATTAAATTACCACAAGTAATAATCACATTATCCCAATAATGGCAAAGACTTGCGTTAGGTCAGATTGACGAGTCATGACCCATTAGGCCATCTGATCCGATACTATAATGTATTGGTTTTTGAACTATGATTTATTGATTTTTGTACTCAAAAGTATTGGTTTTTCATAAATATCCGACCCGTGTTATGATGTATTAGTTTTTGTATTATGATGTATTGATTTTTACTGTAATGTATTGATTTTGTACTATAATATAGCGGTATGAAATCTTGGCCTAACGGATGATCCGTTAGTCCGACCTAACAAGAGTGTTGCCCCTAGTAATCTAAGATTACCATAAATAGTAATCACATCCACTACTAAGATTAGAAAAATAATAAGATTATCACATTCATTAATTCTCATGAGCAAGCCGTCAAAATTATTTTCAAATGATCATCAACTCATTAGGATATTTACATATCCTCATTCACAATAATAATAATAATAATAATAATAATAATAATAATAATAATAATAATTTACAAAAATATGTCTACTAATACGACTTATATACAAGTAATTGGGAAAAATCATGTCTTATAACTATTTTATAAGATTAACACCACCGGTAATTAAATATAAACACCACTATAAGTACTGATAATATGATTACTACTACAATAATAAGATTATTGGTACTAATAATATGATTACTACTACTAGTAATATCATTTTTCTTGTCATTCCTCCCAGTTCGTATATGATAATATTAGTATTTTTTTTTTGTGATAATTTTATTACTGGTTGCGGCAATCTTATTACTACAACTAGTAATAAGATTATCGTATTGAATAATAATATTACTACAACCGGTAATAAAATTACCACAACCAGTAATACTTTAGAGATTTTTGAAACAAGTAATTTAAAATTATCATGGGCAGTATCTTTCGCATCTGGCCCATCAATAAAATTATCATTACCAATAATAAGATTACCACAATCAGTAATCTAAAACCCACAACCATTAATTATAGTACACAATCTACTTCAAAATCTCCGAGGGTATACATAAAATAGATTATTTCTAATCAATTCCAACGAACCATAATTAATAACAATCTGCCAAAATAAGTTGAAATCATTTAAATACCATCCCTCTAAGATCATAATTACATTCAACCCAAGTTGAAATAATTAATCCGTGCAACACACAAAAAAAATGTCCCTCGTATTTTGAGTTAAATCAATTTCGACCACCAACTTATTGAGTAGGCTCGATAACCTCAAATTCGTTCGTCTTCGGTTCGTGCGCTTGTCGCTGCTAAAATCTATCCCCACCTTACTTGACCAACACAAACATTTTCATCATCTCGTATATATTTCCTCCAAGATGTGCTGGACTCTCAGGCTGCAAAAATTCACGATAAATCATTATAATTGAATTTTGTTCATTATGTTCATCATCTCGGAATGTGAATATTGTATTCCCAATAAGGTAAAAACTATACAAGTACAAAAGACATTCCACAGGATTATAACCAAATTAAATAACAGAAAAAGGCATGACAAAATTCTAAAAACTAAGAGAAAACTTAAAAAGCTCTCATCATCAATATTAAAATCTTCTACTGAACTAGAATGATTGATATCAAATTTCTCTACCTACCTTATTAATGCATATGCTTTCAATGTCAAGGAAGACGGGCAACTCTCTCACATGATCCAAAAGCGATGTTTGTACAGTAATAGAACAAACTAATAAATTTTAGGAAAATCTAAAACCAACTGCAAATATTGAGAATTTTTGAAATAATCACAACAAAATTACAATAATTCGGAAACAACACTGCTTCATTTGCATTGCCAATTGTGATCATCCAAAATAATTAATACAAAAACACAAATCATAAAAAATTGCACATTATCAAAAAAACAAATTCATGTAGTATTTTTAAAATCTTAGCCAAGCTCAGAAATCTCATGCTTAAGAAACAAGTAATACAAACTAAATTGATAAAATATGACCCATTTCATTATCGGGAAAACGAATCAAATCATCAACTACCTATAAGGAAAGAAAACAAAGAACTTTCCTCCATAATAACAAAACTAAACACGAACACAAAGAACATGAACAAGTTGATTTTACGTCTAATTAGCAATTACCATCAAAAATCCCATTTGTTGGGTGCTCAGGATCAATAACCGTCTCTCCATAGGTAAAACCCTCTTATTTCTTTGATGATAACAGAGAAAAGGAAAAGTCAAAATCCACCTCAACAATGTAGAATTGTAAAGAGAAAGAATATAATAGATTAAATAATAAAGAAGGAAGCTGAAAAAACATACAAGATTGATCTTAACGACCCCAAGATTGTCAGCATTTTCAAGGAACTATGAGATGAAACGACAATCAGATTCATGAGAGAGATACTGAAAACTGCATGAACAAGAACTAATATACAGGTTAATGGAGCCGTCGTGCCTTCAGTTAGCCACGCGTCTGATTGTTACGTATCTGACAATAAGCCAAATCTAAACTGTGCTTAACTTAAAAATATCATTTATAGAAGTTTGTTGAAACAACCAAAGTATTAAAATAAGAAATGAACAAACAAACAGTAAAGATTTCATAACATCATAATGATTATCTGAACTCTAAACACTTAAAAACATAGCTAATACATAAGCTTGCATATAGCATGACATTACTAAATCAACATATATATCATTGGCAGAAAATCAACAAAGAAGAAAAATATAATTCTACAAACACCGAGAAGAATCTTCTATCACACTCGTAATGATACTGGTCTTTCAATATTAAAAACTAAATACAGAAGCTTGCTTACCCATAATACTACAAAGTCCAATTGAGCAATTTAAAGTTCAAACACGAATTCTTATATATTAGTTCAATACCCTTTAGACTAAAATTAAAAAAAATGTAGCTAAATTTATGCCCACATAAATATTGTAATTATTACCACTCTCCTCCAGTACGGAACGGACTCCATTAACTTGAAAATAAGTTTCATAATTTGGTATAAGCTTAAGCTTAGTGAAAATAAACATGTCTTATATAAAGACAACATGAAATAATCTTGAAGTGGCGGTTGCTGAAGACGCTGTCGGAGATCACCATGACCACCATGAGCCATCGTGCCTTCAATTAGCCATGTGTCGCACCGTCCAGCAACCGCCGATATAGAATCAAGCACAACCACCTATCCTAAACCCGACACTCCATCGTAAATCACTTAAAGCCATTGCCACCTCTCTCATCTGAATTTACCTTTGATCTAAAAAGTTAAAGCCATCTTCATCCCGGACCGTACACGATATCCATGGTCTGAACCCATCACTACTCCATCCAAAGCCATTAGACACAAAATGCCATCTCCGCTCAATTTCAGATGAACCGTTCAATCAGACACAAAACTTGCTAGCCAAATTAGTTGCTGGAAACCCCACCACCGCCTTCGAATCACTAGTGATATGCCCAAAAATATTGTCCACTGTGTGGGGGACGCCCCTTCTCTGTCGGAGCTTAGGAGAATTACAAGAAAATAGGTTAGAAAGGGACCACCGCAGGATTCCGGTGAAGCCCTCTTTAAGCTTAATTCAATCTCCATGTTGGGAAATTTTAGAGTAATATATAAAAAGACTAGTGTAGACACCCGCAATTACGCGGACATTGATAAAAAAAAATCATAAAAATATAATATTTATTTTGAAAATAAGAATAAAAAGTAGACATTAAACACAAAGTGAAAAAATAATGTTCATTTTAAATTTTGAACCTACTTTTATTTTAATAAAGTGTGAAAATATTATTAAAAAAAAGAAAATCGTTCATACAGAGGTAGATCGCGACATCCATTACTGGACTAAAGGCATCTGTTCGGGCCTCATTAAAACCTCCCGAAGTAAACCCACCCTTGTGGGAGAAACCCTCGTGGGGAAAGAGTACTCTCCCCACGCCAGTAGTAGAAAGAACAGATCAAAGCGATAAAAAACGCTAAGAGCCACAAGCCGGCTGAGGGTAAAAATAAGTTACAACAAGGAAGACGTGATCTAAAAAGCAGTAATACCAAGGTCCTCTACTGAACCAAGACTAAGTTGCTAACCGAGGGGCTGAAATCAAGATCGTGATGAACGGTACACCATTTTTCCCAATATATCATCGTTCACCGGGTCTAAGAGGAACGTTGGAGGTGAAGTGAACCAACCATAATGCGGAGAATCGGACTTGGAGAGCGCATCAGCAGCGCGATTGCCTTCTCGATAAACATGCAAGACCATGAACTCGATCGAGGTAGTGAGAAATAGAATCCGACGCCAACGAGTCAGAAAGCGCCAAGGAACCTCAAGGCTACGCTTAATAAAGAGCTCCACCACATAAGTTGAGTCGGATTCTAGCCAAATCTGTCTCCATCATCTCTGATCAGCCTCCTCGACCACAATAATCGCGGCCTCTAACTCTGCCTCAAAGGCAAAACCCTGGCCAAGCGATCTCGAAAAATCGCCCTTAATAAAGCCCCGACAAGTGCAGAAGATGCCCGCCACCACGCAATCACCAGGACAGCCCAAAGCACTGCCATCCGTATTCACCTTAATCCAACCAGGTGAGGGGGGGGGGGGTAACCAGGTCATAGGGGAGAGGGTGGGCGGAGGCGCGGGCCTTCCACGCACACACCAGTTTTCTCAAACACACCAGGTCGGAAACAGTGTTCGCCATCGTGCTGTGATCAAGGGCAGAGGACTCGAGAATGAGCGAACGAATCAAGATAAGGCCTTCTTGGTGGTAGGTAGGACTCCATTATGGATGAAATCGCACCTAAGGTGCCAAATATTATTAATATGCAGATACCGATAAATAGTTTATCAAGTTCAAAAGGTGAATTATTATTCACTTTAAATTTTGAGAAAAATTCATTGTATACACATTTTACTATTTTATTTTATATTTTACATTGAAATAAATAATCTTGAACCATTTACGTGTCTTCATTCTCAATAAGTTCAAATGGGCTCAATTAGACAAAATTTATTCATGTCTATACACCAAACCAACACGTTTATTGAAATGAAAATGACTCTATTTTTCAAACAAAGAGAAACAGATAATTTAGATAAAATATTATAAACTTATATATATATATATATATATATATATATATATATATATATATATATATATATATATATATATATATATATATATAACTATTTATATGTATATGGATACTATAATATTTATAAAATTACGTAGATTGTGTGAAATAATTACAGTTATTATATATTTACAGTTAAGCAATATATATCCAAAATAACTAATTATTTTAAAATATAGAATATTATTTTAAAAAAAAACGTTGAACATGGTTCATAAAAGATTATTATTCGTTGAAATGTAGTTTACACATTATAAAATACTTAGTTGTACAAAACATTCACACGCTATTCTTCAGCCTGCAGTAAAATAAAATAATAAGATGTGAGACCATAGCAGTTATGCACTATTAATTCAAATATATAAAAATTGCAAGATAATGATTTCAAGTCATGAACCTTAAAACCAAAGTCATGTAAAAGTAAAAATTTGAACAAATTGTAAACTCCTATTGCAAAAAACTTAACGAAGTCATATTGTGCATTAACATTAATCGAAAAACAGATCAATATTAAGCAAATCGGAAAAATATTTTTGATCAATATGAAAAACATAAATCGATCAACATGTTTGAAATCGAAATTCCGCACTATTGGAAATCGAAAACGTAGATCTATTACCTAAATCTAAAAATGTATGAAGAATTGCAAAAAGAAAACAAATAGAGATATCCTAACTACTAACCTTTGTGTACGAAATAATAATACTTCGATATTTCCTAGTTCACCGTATTTGCAAATGAAAAATGCAAATTGAACAAAATTCTGAGGTCGGATATTCGCGAAGAATGAAAACACCGATTTTGTACTTCCTTTTTTTTTTTTGATAAAAACAGACTGATAAATATGAAAGCAAAGTTTAAAAAGGCAAATTGAATAATAATTATGAGGTAGTAGGATATTTGCAAAGAATGATATTAGTTTTTTAATGGGTTTAGATGTAATGAATAATAAAATATGGAAAAAATTTCTTATTTATACCCAACTCAAAAATCCCAAATTGGTGATGATTTAATACAAACCATTAGAGGCTGCCAACTCAGCAACCGAACCTATAGAAAGATGACATATGCCATCCGGAGCAATGACTGTTTGACATATATGTTATGGTGTCAACAACATTAACAAATAGGGTGGATAGATGCAAGAGATATTTTGAAAGATTTAACACAATATATAATAAACTTAGGCAATATACTAAACGATTTTCCATTATACCTTTAAAATAAAATTAAGTAAAATATTTTGGCATTATACTGATCTAAAGTATTCCTAGAATATTTCGTTTGATTGTGGTTTATCCCACACGCCTCCGGTGGAGAGTTGGAAAATTATATAAATTTATATGATCCTTTCTATTAGAGAAATACTTAATTCAGAATAAAAGGAACACATAATCGGTTTTTGTATATATAGGATCTAATAGACATAATTAAATATCCCTTCATAATAATAAAATTATTTTAATTAGTTGTTATTTTATAATATCTATTAAATATTAATAGAGGCAAGAGGTATTTTAAAAGATTTAACACAATATACAATAAATTTAGGTAATATATTAAACGATTTTCCATTATACCTTTAAAATAAAATTAAGTAAAAGATTTTCCATTACACCTTTAATGGAAATCGAATTTGTGTTCCTTTTATTATATGTAAATTCTAAACATATTTATCTTTGTTAAAGGAATTACACATTTAGTGTGTCTATATCAACAAGTTAAGTATGAGGGTAATTTAGGTATTCATTATCATTATGTAATTAGGGAACTGTATAATTGGTTCCCTCCGCCTCTCTTTTTCTCTTTTTACAGTCTTCTGCTTCTACTTTTACACGTTATCAGCACGAATTCGCTCCAAAAAAAAAAAAAGGAAAAAGAAGAAGAAGGAACAAACGGACCCTAATCTTCTTCCGTCTCTTTTTTTCTCTTTTTACAGTTTTCTGCTTCTACTTTTACACGTTATCAGCACAAATTCGCTCCAAAAAAAAAAATAGGAAAAAGAAGAAGAAGGAACAAATGGAACAAACGGACGAAGGAAGCAAAATCAAGGACCTCTTGGACAATCTATTTTTTTTAAAGAACGAAGTGCAAGGAATTTTATGATTTTGTATATATATATTATTATATATATACGTATTCTGCTGTGTATATATATTTCATCTGCTGGAATTGCTATTATATTCACGTAACACCTGCTTATCTGTATTTCATCTGGCTATCTGCTCACGTATTTCATCTGTTTCTGTACTGTGATTTCTGAAAAAAAAAAAGGGAAAAAAAAAGAATATTTTGCATTTTATAAGGTTTGAACCTGGGACCTCAGTTTCAATGGTTCCTTTCCACAAGCTTTTCACCCTTGCGCTGCTTATATTTCTTATGCATTTTCTACTCTTAATTTATATTTGTTTCTGCATTTGGTGGGATTAGAACCTAGGTACTCCAGGACTATTTGATTCATGTGCACAGTCTTCCACCACCGGGCTGTTTGTTTTTATTTTGTAAATTGCACTTCTTTTAATATCAATTTGTTATCTGCTGCTTTTAATTACTAAATTAAAATCTTTTAAAAGCACCATATATGATTATACTATTATTATTATTATTTATTAATATTCTCTCAGAATTATTTAATAATATTTATGTGCGTATTCTCGTGATAATGAAAATTCACGAGTAATACAAAATAATATAAATTTGTTATGTGATAAAAGTAATTTCACAAAGCATCGACAAACGTGATATGTGGCCTACGATCTTATAATTTAATTTATATTCTTAAAAAGAAATTGTAAATCATTACAATTACGTAATCCAAATATCTCCAATCTTGTTTTATAAGATGGTTGAACCCACTCGTCCCAAATTTGAAATATTGGACTCAGAAGGAATTGATTACCATCGTTGGCTTTTTCTGATGATGAAACTATTTTCATGGGAAAAGATCTTACATCCACGATCATACCATCCACCGATCCAACAGACAAAGAACCGTCTGATAAAATTAAAGTAAATGCCCTAATGTTTTTGCGGCGTCATATTGACCCAAGCTTCTGCTGGGAGTACCTTCAGTTGAAGACACCCAAAGAACTGTGGGATGCCCTCAAGGGACGTCTTTGAAACATACATGACACTTTGCTTCCAGAACTGACCGTTCAGTGGAATGAAATCCGCTTACTTGACTATAAGAGGGTCAATGACTTCAACAAGGACATGTTGCGCTTAAAAACACGTCTTACCTTATGTGGAAAGCAAATTACGGAAGATGATATGATACAAAAAAAAAAAAAAATCTATCCACTTTTCCTACTTCAACACTTATACTAGCGAACCAGTATAGGCTCGAGTATGATAACAAAAGAATTACAACTTTTAATAAGTTGGTTAATATGATACAAGTAGCTAAGAGATCTGATCAGGTTTTCTTGAACAATAATGCTAGACCTGTCGGGACAAAGAAAATTCCTGAAACTAATTATGGTTAAGCGAATAGTGGAAAGAACCCCAAAGCAAAGGGGACTGGACGTGCTAATCCCCCTCAAAGTGGTAAATATGCACCACAAGACAGGGGCCGTAGTAGAGGCCGTGGAGGCTCTCCCATGTATGGCGCAAAGATGGTGGTAGCACCTGATCGATGAATCCTCGACGCGCTATTTTGAGAATCCGTCTCCGCAAGAGTACGGAGCCGGTTGTAGGGCGGCGAGTTCTTCCCGAGTCGTGTCTCTTGAGGATGAATGTTATCGGCTTATCGGTTTCTTATTTGCTCTTATCGTCGGTTGGAACTAAACTTATCTAAACTAGGAAACGATAGTCATTGATTTGGTTCGGTTTTTATAACTAAAATTTTAAATTGAAATAGAAGTTTTGAAAACATTAAAATGTGAAAGGGAGATTAAAGCTTATTTAAAAATGATTAATCTAAACCAGTTAACTAAGAAAGCTTATAATTTAAATTAAGGAAAATGGAGGGAAAATTAAAGTCATGCTTATTTGAAAAAGTCAACAWTATTAATTTAGCAACAATTCAAGGTTTAAATAGGAAGATCTTATAAAACTTCTAAAAACTTGGGAAATTGATCTAACAACTAAACAACTTAAAAGCATAAGTTAAAAAGCTAGAAAGCTATAAAATGAAAATGGAAATTTTGATAATCAAAATAACATCTAAACTATGATCCAAGCATCAACACAAGATTAAGAGAAATAACATGAAAACAAACTAGATTAATAGAAAGATATTACCAAACTTATGATTCCACTAAAGTTTCAAATCACAACAATGTCAATGGCAACTTCAAAGTTTCTTCACAAAAGAAATGCTAAATAAAAGCTTCAACAACTAGCTAATGAAGATCTAGCACTTAACTAAACTATTACTAATTACTAGGAATTAATACATAATTAAAATGGAAAAGGAAAGTGTTTAGAAGTGTTTGGGAGCAAGATCCCTGAACTAGAGAGCCTGCTGTAAGTTGGTTTGAATGGAATGACGTCTGGTCCTTTAATCTTTCACAAAGGGGCAAAAACGTCCAAAAGTGGCGAAAAATCTACTTTTCAGTCGATCGACTGTAAAAGCAGTCGATCAAGTCGCCTGTCGATCGACTGCGCTGTCAAAACGGCCAAAAGTCCCTGGAATCCAGTTGATCTCGGGGGATTCCAGTCGATCGACTGCAGTCGATCGGCCACGTCGACAGTCGATCGACTTCGTTGTCCAAAATGGCCAAAAGTCCCTGGAATCCAGTCGATTTTGGAGTTCCAGTCGATCGACTAGAAGGGCAGTCGATCGACTGAACTTTCAGTCGGTCGACTGGATTGCTGCACCCGGCTCGATTCTTCGTTCTTTTCACGTCCGCCAGTTTTATCGAGCCTCGTCCGTTGCGCTTCCTTGCTTGTCCGTCCATTCCCGAATCGAGTAAAAATGATCCCAAATGAGCGCGGGCCCCGCTTGGATGTCCTACGGCCAAGAGAAAAATGAAATAGTTAAAAACTACGAAAACTAATAATAAAACGTACAAAAATACAAAAACCTGGAAATAACGAAAAACGGCTAACTCGACTCCTAAAACACCTAAAAGCAAGCAAAACACACGCAACGTGATACAAAAACGGTAAGAAAAATATGTACAAAAATGTGCAAATCAACCACCCCACACTTAGAACGGTTGCTTGTCCTCAAGCAAAACTAACGTAAAATTACAAGACTACCCCCGACTAATCCTGACTAATGCACAAAATAATTCGAGACGTCGTACGCTACGTTGCTTGTTAGCTTTGGCTAAAAGGACGTCAATGTGCTTTGTTAAGGAAATTTAGATCGACTCCCGAAACTTAAAAGGACTTAAACAATCCACCAAGTCGGTCTCCCCGTCCTTGCCCCGGCTAAGGTCTATCCACGCTCGAACCGTTAATCGGCTCCCTACTAGCCAAAATCATCTACGCCTCTCTTTAACAAATATATACTAAAAATCGAAAAAAAAGGAAAAACGTGCTACTCAACAACTTCAAGGATTTATAACGTATCCTTGTTTATTCGTCTCTTTTTTTATTTTTCTTTTTTTATTATTATTTTTTTGGTACCATAGACGTAAGGTACTTAAATAGTAAATAAAGATGAAAATACGAAGCTTTCAACGACTCCGATCATTCGTTGCTACTAGCAACTTACAAAATTCTCGATCGAGCACGTGGAGCAATTGACGACTCCAAATTACAAAACGAAAACCTATAGAGAGCGTTTGATGACGAGGGCTAGTCGAGGCACTAGTTCTAAACGAGCACAAGGATAGCACGAAGCTAAAACTGAACGGAGATCCCAACAAGATAAACCACCTAAGTCCACTATATTCGATCGAAAATCTAAACACCCTAACAAATCATCAAAACCGCGTCACTTCGCCAAGGGTCCAAGCAATAATAGCACACACGTTACTCAAATTAACACAAGCAAGCATACGACGAAATTAAAAACCTAGGATGAACTCTAACCACCCCACACTTAAAACCTAGCAATGTCCTCATTGCGTATTTAAGCTAAGAAAAGCAGTAAAAAGGTGTAGGGAAAAGAGAACGCCCCTATATCCGATCTTGTGTCGACGTGGTTGTGCAAAAGTCATCGCCGGGAGCCGAGGCAAGCAACAAGCTATCTACAAAGTAAGGCAAGGTGGAAATTTTGCACAAAAACAACCTATTTACAAAAAACGAAAATATTTTTGAGTTTTTGAATTTTCGAATTTGTTTGGATTTTATTTTTCAAATTTGTTTTATATTTTGAGAATATATTCAAACGAAATGAAACTAAACTATATACAAAAGCGAAAGCAATTAAAAGATTTTTTTTTATTTTTTTATTATTTTTTATCTATCTTTATTATTTTTTTATTATTATTTTTTATTTTTACAAGAGTCAAGACGAGAAATAAAAGAACATAATCGAAAGATAAACAAAATAACACACAAAAACAAACAACAAATAAAATAAACAAAGGATAATCTAGGAGATTTAACGACGTCTCCTAGGTCGGGCACGGAGGGTCGCGTCCTCGTCTTCCTCCTCCTCCTCGTCCTCGTTTTCGCTGTTGCCACCGTCATCGTCGTCGTCGTCGTCGTCCTGACGCATCCGACTCTCGACCA
>BMAC01000204.1:421674-425584 GCA_014905375.1 Phtheirospermum japonicum | reverse complement strand
TTAATTTTTCATTTTAAATGTTTGAATATTTTTGGATTTTTATATAATAAGAAAGTGAGGAAGAAAGAAAAGTAAAAATAAAAGAAATAAATGAAAAGCACATGGGTTGCCTCCCAAGAAGCTCTTGTTTTACATCACTAGCTTGACGAACTCCCTTTTTGGTCATGGAAAAAAGAGAATGGGAGGATCCACCGAAGCATTAACCTCCTTGTCGGGAGGGTCCGTTCTTTGGAACGTTTTTGGGGCATCTCATAGCCCAAGTAAACGCCGTCGAGAAGCAAATCAATTCCACCAGAAGATCTACCCGAGGCGACCTCTACTTGCTTGATGGGAACACTAGCCGGCCATTATTCCTATTGATTCCTAGATGAGTTATCGAGCCACTACAAAACCACCATTCCACCCGAAGATTGAGCCGAAATGACCTTTGGAACATTTGCTTCTCGACGGCGTTTACTTGGGCTATGAGATGCCCCAAAAACGTTCCAAAGAACGGACCCTCCCGACAAGGAGGTTAATGCTTCGGTGGATCCTCCCATTCTCTTTTTTCCATGACCAAAAAGGGAGTTCGTCAAGCTAGTGATGTAAAACAAGAGCTTCTTGGGAGGCAACCCATGTGCTTTTCATTTATTTCTTTTATTTTTACTTTTCTTTCTTCCTCACTTTCTTATTATATAAAAATCCAAAAATATTCAAACATTTAAAAATGAAAAATTAAAAAAAAAATTATGTTGTCTTTTGGTTCTTTTTAACCCTTGTTTCATTTCGTTTTGGTTCATGTGCATATTTTCTTGTGTTTTTTACTTTGTGTGGTTTTCCTTTTTAGTGTTTTGCTTTCCGACTCCAACCTTGGCCGAATCGATAAGCTAGTAGCGTTCATGGAGCCGGGAGAAATAAGCCATGCTCGTTTTTGCTTGGATTGCTTAGATGCTTAAGTAGACCCCACCGAGCTCGACCCAAACTCGCTCGGTTAAGGAAGTTTCTATTTCACCCTCTTTTTACTTGATTTTCATTAAAATGCAATGAGGGCATTGCATGGTTTAAGTGTGGGGTGGGTAGGTGGTTAGAGCCCGGGTTTTTAAAAGCACGATTTGTCTTTCTTAACTCGAGCCTTGGCGAAATGACGCATTCTTGGTGAAGTGACGCTTACTAATTACGCTTTTATATGGTTGAGTCATTGAACAGTCACCATATGCTTGGAAGTTTGAATAGTTTACTTGTCGGGTTTTTACATGTTTATGCCCTCTTGTGCAAGGAATTGAATTTTTGTGCTTCGTCCAAAACCTGCTTATATATATATATATATATATAAAATCTACATTTACTCGTGAAAAGATTGTAAAACTCTAAAAGCTCTTTTGATTTTGTTTTCCAAAACCCGATGCAAACTAGTGAGTAGCCTTGTGTGAATTATCAGTTTTACTTGCATTTTTATGGAAATTGCATTAAGGAGGCTTGATTTTGCTCGTACATGATTGAATTTGGAAATGACCTCGAGGCACATATATCACCCTTATTCCGGCCATATCCAAATATATAGGCCACTTAAATATCCCAAATGAGCCCCCTTGAGCCTATGCCCCGTTTCTTGTTAGCCGAGCTCGATTTTACCTCTTATATTTTCATATATTGTGAGGTGAGAGAGTATGTTGTTGGTTGACTAGAAATGTGTGGGAAATGAATTTCGAGTTATGGGTTTTGAGTTGCTTATACAAAAAAAAGAGAGAATGAAACTCCAACACAAATCACAAAAAGTGATAAAGTGTACGTTCAAGCAAAAAGCCTAATGTTCATAAAGGCTAAGTTTAGTAAAAAGAAGCAAATTCAAAAATCTTCTAAGTATTGTGAAATAAATGTCGGAAAAATGTGTGAGTGTACGAAAGGGTTTCGAATGAAAAGTTTGGTAAATTGGGAAGGGTGAAGCGATCTTAAGCTTCGGGTTCTTGAAGTTAGGGTTTCGTGTGTTATTGATCACGTTTGATCGTGTGTTAGCCACTATATCCAAATATTCCATACCTTACCAAAGAGCCAACATTACAACCCGAAATAAGGACCTCTTTCGATTCTTGTTTGATCATGTACAATGGGCAATTTTGAGTTTCCGAATTGTGAAATTTTGACGAGGTGCATGCATTGTTCGATTCGAGCATATACATGTCCCATATAAATAAACACTTGAGCGAATTGAGCGAACACCCTCAAAATTCCATTTGAGAGGAAGTCATCGATTTGGTTTTCATTTGAGGAAGAGTAATACGAGCAATGCTTGACGATAACGAGTTTCTGTTGATACTTTCATCATATTAATTAGGATAAGCACAAGGATTTTTCTTTTTGCATAATGTTCATTACATGTACATTCTTGATTCTTTTCGTTGTTCGAGGACGAACAAACCGATAAGTGTGGGTTGGTTGTTTTGCATGTAATTGTGGTATTTTTCTCATATTTTTAAGTAGGGTTTTATATTGGTTTTAGCAGTTTTTGAGTCGATTAGTTAAGTTATTAGGTTGTTTTTCTTGTTTTATTGTTTTTCGTGTTTCTTTTTGATTTTATACTTAATATGGTTTAATGAGTTTAATTAATTTGAGGTTTGGTGAAATTCTTGGGTTTTTATGTTCAGAATTCCTATTTTATAGACCAAGGCATTGAAGACCAAAACTCAAGCCAAGCCGTTCCAAATTTGGTGCCAAGAGCAAGTTCAAAAAATGGCCAAACATTCTGGAATGCTCGCCATGGCTCGACAAGGCAAGCCAAAATTCACGCCAAGCCTTGGCGCTTGCCAAACCCCATGCCAAAATCCATGCCAGGCGCGCCTAGGCAGCCCACGCACGCAGCGCTCGTTGCTCCCGCACGTTTCCGCCCGCAGCCCGCGCGTAGTGCTCGGTGCTCCCGCACGCTCCCCCCGCACACGCGTGCAACACCCGACATCTCCATCCCGCACGCTCGTGCCCGCCCGCGCCCACCTGCGCCCAGCGCCCGGCGCCAGGCAACACCAACTCACCGCCATGCCAAGCAGTGCCTGGCACCCGCCAACTTCCACGCCACATCTCACGCCAAGCCAGCGCCCACCTGCCGAGCCATGTGCGCCCAGGCTCGTCCATTATCGAGCCACCTTGAGCCAAGTCGAGCCAAACCAAGCCCAGGGTCGAGCCAAGTGGCTAGGAAGGTCAACGCGGGTCAATTTTGATCAAACTCGAGAATTTCAAGCTTTAAAGCCCAATTTGACCCATTTAACCCCAATTAAACCTATTGTAAATAGAACCTTACTCTCATTTTGTAAAATTAACCTCCTCCCAACCCATGCTTGGGTTTGGGACTTAATTTCTCTCTAGATTTTAGATTTATTTTCAAGCAATTCCTTGGGTTTGTAAGCCTAACAAGAATTCAAGTATTCCCTTGAATTTTATTTTGATTGTAATTTCATTCAAGTTTTTGGATTCTCTCTTTAATTCAAGTAAGCTTTCCTTTAATTTCATGCTTGTTCTTCATCTTATGCTTTTTGCCTTAGCTCTTAGATTTCTTGTTAGATATTGTGAATTGGCTATGGAATCTAGGTGTGTGACGCATCTAGATCATAGATCGAGTCCTTTATTGTTTTTATTTTGAATATTTCATGTGTTTCATGCCTGCTCTTCTATTTATGATTTTTGCCTTAGCTCTTTGATTTCTTGTTAGATCTTGTGAATCGTCAATGGAATCTACGTGAGTGACAAATCTAGATCATAGATCGAGTCCTTGATCGTTTTTATTTTGAATATTTCATGTGATTTATTTTGAATTTAATTTTCTTGCATGGTTTTATGTTAAATCCTATATCTACTCTTCATTTCTTGTTATTTTTCGAAAAGATTTAAACTTTCACGTCAAGTTTTAATGCTCTTTCAATTTTGCTAATTTGCATTATTTGAG
>BMAC01000204.1:389174-416674 GCA_014905375.1 Phtheirospermum japonicum | reverse complement strand
CGGACTGTGAACGACAGTCAGTGAATGGGGTGACGATGGTTCGGCAGGTTCCTCGTGATGGCGGTGTGGCTGAGATTTGGTTGGTTGGGTCTCTGGTCTGGGCCCCCGCGACGGCTCCGGCGTCGGTTTGTTGGGGTTTTGGATTGAGAAAGGCGTCGGCCTTTGGGTTTTGGATTTCGGTTTTTGCTCGGGTCATGGCGGTTTGGGTTGGTGACGGTGGTTGATTGATGATGGCGGTGTGGCTGAGATTCTGTTGGTTGGGTGTTTGGTCTGGGCCCCCGCGATGGCTCTGACGTCATTTTTGCTGGGGTGGCTTTCTTGCGACGGTGGACGATCATGTCCAGATCGCTGGCCTCGTCTTTGGGTAGGGTTTAATGAATGTAGGGCTGAATGAATGGTTAGGGTTGAATGAATGGGTAGGGTTGAATGTTTGGCCAAAAAGCAGTATTAGTGCAGTTCAAAAGCACTATAACAATATTAGAAAAAGCACTCCAAGTATTGCCACAGTGTAATTATATGCAATTTTAGAAAAAGCAGTTTTAGTTTAGTAAAAAAGCGCTGCCGTAATATGAAAAAAGCACCCCTGAAATTGTCAAATTTGTAGCACTGCCAACATATAAAAAAAGCATTGCTACTTACATTATAAAAGCACTAATTATATGTGAAAAAAACATTGCTACTTAATTATACATAAATTTTATTTAAAATTGTTTGTTGAAGATTTGAGTTTTTTTGAAATTTTTGAATTTTTCCGTAATTGTAGATGAATTTTGTGATGCTTTTTGTATAAAGCCGCAGTGCTTTTTTTTTTTTTATCCGTAGTGCTTTCTAAAGAGCAATTCAGCGCTCTTTATGAATGTTGTTATATGTCGAAAATACCCTTTTTATTAATTTAATGCAATATTTACCATAAATACACTGCTGACGTGTCATGTTCTCAACCATCTAGATTATTCAATCCAATGGTCAAGATGAGTCCCTAGGTTCACATATAATGACATGGTTCCATTTGAACCCAACCCTATATATATATATATATATATATATATATATATATATATATAATATATATATATATATATATATATATATATATATATATGTTGATTTCCACACAGTTGAGAAAAAAAAATATTCATACAATCAAATTGACAAGTATTATTTTTGTTCTCAAATGGCACCGATCTTTCACTGGTGAAGGATCTTAATCCCACCAAAATACAGTGGGCACTGAAACTACGTCTTGTGAGGGCTTATGGCGTTAATGCATATGGCAAGAATACTGAACTATTTAGTTTCAACTTCGTTTCAAAGATCTCTATGTACGGCAATTGTACATTTTTTTTTTGTTTATGTTTCTTCATATACTTATATGTTACGTTTAAATTAGATATTAACTCATTTTCAATTTTTTAGGGTGATGCTATCACACAACAGTCCCCAAGAATCATATTGCGGAATGTAAGCCCCAATTTATTGTAGGCGGTCTCTATATTGGGTCAAATATTATGGTGCCGGGAATTAAAATAATGTTCAAGGTTGGGGCAAGAAAATATGTTTTCAACTTCTTTAATTGTACTACAGTCAACACTTGCTCCGACGATGCATTTCCATTGTATTTGTATATTTTCAAGCCATTTCATGAGGTTTTTGAGATGTTAACCTCCGATGAGTAAATTCCTACAGGCCTCTCTCCTAGTAGTTTCAAAAATTACATGTTTTTGTCAAGTTATTGGAACAATGATATAGTAAAGGAGAATATAAATAAATAGTTGGGTGTTTTGATTGTTAAAGGGTGTTTTTTTTCTTGATTAAACAACTCTCTATATCAAATGAATATCAACCTTCAACTCCAACTTGCAATCAATAAGAGAATTTGTGTAACATACTCTAATATACACAATTTGGTATGTTTGATTTAGAATCTCTCTTTTATTTTTATTGTATTCAATTACAACATCATTTAAATCTTTCATGGACAATATTATTTTCCAAATAATTATATTTATAAAATATTATTTTTTAAACAATTAGAAGTTTTCTCCGCCAAGGAATAAGCAATTTATCGCAAYATACTCCACTACAAACAACTTGGTTAGTTTATTCCAAGTATCTACGTTTAATATTTTGYAAACCTTTTATTTCAATCATGTATCTRAWAATTTGAATYGGACATTTAGATTGTACAAGTCATCTATATGTTTTAAAATAAATTTGACAAATATTTTATTCGTCTTCGTTTGGAATACATTTAAACTATTTTTTTAAAATTCATCTATTTCAGCCCGTTCCAAATGTTTTATTGACATTTTTTTTAATGATTCTCTCCCTGTGTATTTTGATCTTCGAAATTGGTGTGGTCATTCATGGCCAGTTCAGATGAGCAAGAGTTCTGACAATGCAAAATTTCAATTATTTGTCAAATTTAATGATGTGAGGAACAATTTTTCACCAAGTTATTTAATAAAGTGCAATTGGTAAAAGAAAAACAAATGTCAAAAGTATATTGTAACTTGAAAGATGACTTGGTCTTTTTGTAATAAACGCTAAAACCCCCCAAATGATGGCTTTTGTAATTATTACCCTTAAAATTAATTTCATTTACTTAGTAAAATGAAATGGACGATTTCGGACCTTTAAAGGTTTTACTAAACAGAAATAATATGTGATTGATATCCTATTTGAGTATTTTAAAAAAATGCCAAAAAATGAAGAAGAAGAAAAAACGTTTAAGAATGCATTTTGTTGGAAACAAGTTACAAATAAGGTAGTTTTCTAATTTATCTATTTATTCCATTTGTTTGGAAACAAGATACAAATTATGTAGTTTATTAATTAATTAATTAATTTTCCTTTTATTTTGTCTAAATGTCCACTTGAATTCCAACATGTGTACAATTCAAAAGTTCAAGCTTGCAGCTTATTTTATAATTTATTTTCAATTAGTTTGTGCAGGATCAAGGTCATCTACAGAGGTGGATATCAAAAAGGTAAAAAAAAACCAGTCGAACCGTGCTAGGGTATCTCAACAAAGCCGATCCTCGGGTCAGAGGGAAAGATAGACGAGTCGAGATATAAAGTAAAATTGATTGATCGATAATGGATAGTTATACTATTGTGTTAAATCATCTTGCCTACCGAGAGTATATTTTGTCTATACTTAACTAATTTCATCTATAAATAATCACTTAAAAAAATAAAAATTCTTCCACTAAAAATAGTCAAATAATACCAAAAAAAGGCCAAGTTTCACACCAAATATTTCAATTAAGGAATTAATTTGCGTAGTAAGTTCTTTAATTATGACTCACATATAAATCTTTTTTAAAGAATTTACATTTGTTGGATTACTAAAAGTTATTTTTGCAATATAATCTTAGTATGTACTTAAAAATTACTAACCAAGATAGTTTGAACATATAAAATAAACTTTTCTGCCTATCAATAAAGAACACGACACATCTAAATGATTAACAATATTCAAGTGATACGTTACGTCAAAAATAATTATGGTATTGTCGTTAGATATTTTTATTTTAATTTTGTATTAGTAAATTCTGACAAGACCAGCGTTCAACCATTGTCATCTTTATGCCGAAGTTTCTCGAGTTAAGAATCTTAAAAAGCTGAAGATTCATTGTTGCGATGAAAATGATGATATTATTGTTAATAATACAATTAATTTAGAAATGTTACATAATTTAAAGTGAACAACGTTTTTTTTGGTATTAATAAATTAGTTTCTGAATATAATAAATTCTTTTGATAAATTTGACGTTATTATATATTGTTTATATGCTCACGTAAACGCGGGTATTTAAACTAGTATTTGTTAATGTTGTTAACACCCTAACCTATGTGTCAACTAGTAATTGCTTCGGATGTTATGTGTCATTACTTGGTAGCTTCGAATGCTGAGTTGTCATCTTATGGTGGTTTGTGTTAAAATGCTATTTTTTTTGAGATTTTCGGCCTAAGTATAAATAACAAATTTTTTCATTTGTATTCAACCTCATTTTTTCTAGGGTTTGGTCACTTGCCCCCTCTCTCCCTCGCCTCTTTTCTTCCTTCAATAACTATACACCATCTCTTTTTCGTAAGTTTTTTTTTCATAAACTATCTTCCTTTGTTTCACCTACTAAAATCGAAGAGTTAAACATGAAATTTCGAAGGTCAACACAAATTCGAAGGTTAATCATCAACTTTTTTTGTCTCAACATAGTTAAACAATTACTCTATTTAATAGTTATATATCTGACTTGATATTGTCTTTTATTTTATTTTTTCGATTAGTATTTTTTTTCGATCTACTTTTGGAGTTTCATCAACTTGAAAAGGCCAACGTAATGTCCAAGAAACTTATCTCCTTTGCCGTCATTCGATTTTTATTCCTTTTTAAAAAATCTTTCGAATCTGTAAAATATGTTGTTTATGTTCTATATCTTAATTTCTTATGTCTGAAATCGAAGAAAATAGATCCGAATATGGTTGGGTTCTTATTTTTCCCCTTTTTCTTTCGATTCGGATGAATTGCATATTCGAAAAATCTTTGCTTGAATTCTATTGGGATATTTTATTTTGAGTTATGTTGGGGTTATTCTTCAATCTGCTTGAATTTATGTTTTTAAATTTTGTTTATTTATTCCAACAAAAAAAACTATTTTGCAAAATTTGTGCTTGAATTTAATGAGCATATATACCTGATGAATTTTGTTGGATTATTCTTTGATCTACTTGAACTTATGACTTTAGATTATTCTTCGATCCTATGTAAGCTCTTTTGTATTCAATTTCATGAAATTGTGTGGTTTATGGCATTCTTGAAATGTTTGAATTATTTTATCATTCGCGAGGTTAATTTTCTATAATTTTATGAGTGTTTGTAGGTGAATATTATTTGAATATAAATTTAGTTAATTTATTTTTGTGAAGGTAATTAAGGTAATTATATTGAAGGTATGATAATTGAGTGATTGTAAATCAATATATAATATCTACGTTTATATATTCGAAAGGATTTTCACAAGCAAGAAATTGTAGGAAAATCGATACTAATTGACTAATTTCCTTTTACCATATTGTATTTTAAAAATAAGTTTTATTAGTAGTATAGATCTCCTGGGAATACTTTGGTAAAAATGAGTTGTTTGAGAAGAGTTTAATTCGTATTCATTCATTGATAAAATAATAAAACAAAAGTTCCATTAGTTAAAGTATTGATAGCAAGGATTGGTATTCATTCATTGATAAAATAATAAAACAAAAGTTCCATTAGTTAAAGTATTGATAGCAAGGATTGGTCACAGTGTGGATATACACTCAATCACAACTAGTTATGATTTGATAAGATATATATCAAATCAAATAAAAATTATTTGACAAACTCATTAATTAAAATCTATTGGCATTTTATCGATCAAGACTTTCGGAGGTTGCACGGCTTACCACTCCCTTAACCGAGATTCCATTTAATAATCATGAATCTTGTCAATTATTAAATAGTAATATAATCTTCTTTAATAATTTTTCTTAAACCTATCTCCTTAAAAATGAATAATTTTGTGTACACTACAAAAAATTTCTAGCGGTTATTTTGATTATTTCAGTGGCTACATATTTAGTTTGATATATTTATGCATTTGATCTTACATATTCAAACTATTGTAAATTACAATAGTTGTCGTTTTTTGAATTACGTTGATCCGCCATAGTTTTGATTTGTTCGGTGTAATTATACTTACAATTCTATGTAAGATTATTAATTCCCATAAATTATGGAACAGTAATAAATTTAACACCAATAACTTAAATTTGTTGAAATTCAATGTAATTTTGAAATTGTCGTTTTTCCAAATGACAATTAAAGTTAATTTTTCCCTACAATTAAGGAATATATTTTTATAATGTAACTGATTAAACCCTTTCCAATGAGATTTAATATTGATTATTATGATTTTAAAAAAAATCATATAGTAATTTTATAGATCATTATTTTAAAATAGAAAGTCAACTATGAGTGTTAAGATTAACCGAATTATTTCTCAAATCTTAATGATTAAAGTCTTCCTAATAAAAACTGAGGTTGATTATTATTATCAATTAAATGTTTGATTATGTTATTACCCGAATTATGTTTATACCTTACAAGGACTAACTATATAAAGTTAACTTTCCGTAATTTAGGATTTCTTTTATATAATACAAATGATTATAGCCAATCAATTCATACTAAAAGGGTTGAGTTTAAGAATATTGAATTATGATTTATGATAATTCGTATATAGAGTTCAACTTTCCAAAATAGATTTATGATTTGTATGATAGCGATTAATTTAAGAATAACTTAATTAATTAGTGTGAAAGATCAATAATCATATTTTCTTAATTTAAATTAATAATTTTAATTGAACACTCAATTCTTTTTTTCAAAATAAGTCTATATTCATTTAGGTACAAATCATTTCTATATAAATGAAAATTTAATTAATGGGAAGATATACATAACAATGGAGTGCAAATTAATATTTTATTTAATCCCAATTAATACAATTACCTTTTGGCTGAAATCGTGCAATTTATATATTATAAATTGATATTGACATTAATGATAATATATATATATATATATATATATATATATCAAATCAAATAGAAAATCATTCGACAAACTCATTAATTAAAATCAATAAATTTGGTATCTATATTTAATATATATTGAATTTATTTTTTGGGTGATTAATTGATTAACTCTCAATATATATTAAAAGTTACATTATTGAAATAAAAATTAAAATAATTTTTTATATTTTTATTTTTGATAATTATGGAAATATCATTAGTTTTCTACTTAACTTCGATTAGAAATTTTACAATATATATTTTGCTAGAACAATTTTAAGTATGAATTTAATAATAATAATAATAATAATAAATCTTAAATTCAGTTAATAAACTTGTAAAACTATTAAGAATGTTTTTATTTAATTTTTTAAACTTCAAATCAATTTTGTTGTAATTCAAAGTTTGTTGTAATTAAATTCAGTTTTATTCCTTTTAATTTTGGTATGAGGTATTTTTTTATTATATAAGATCATGTGTATTATTTTAGTATGATTTATTAATATTGGTAGATCTTGGTACACTTTTGTAATTTTAATTAGAAATATTTTAATTTTGGTAAAAAATATTACAATTTTTTGTATGAATTATTTCTAAAGGTCGCTTGATAACATGTGAAAAATAATAATGATAAGAACTTTCATTATTTAAATTCCCATTATAACCGAAAATACTTTCATTGACATCATTTAATGTCTGGGTAAAAATACAAAATATTATAATAAATAAAAAGGCATAAATATTATCACTATAAATAACTACCATCTACATGTCGATTTCAAAATACAAAATACAATTCTTTTTTCGGTCAAATAGATAATTCTTTCTACAACCAAAAAAATTGATATTCTGCATAATGGCTCCACGGTTTAGTTTTACAATAACTCATCTAAAATATTTTACAAATATATTGAGATCATATCTGTTAAGGCACTGGGTGAAGTGGATAGATCGCCTCAAGGAATGAGGATAATGTTTGGGTTGATTTAGTTGGTTTGTTGAAATTTTAATATATATATATATATTTTTTGAGAAATATCTTTAAATGTATTTTGACTAAATATGAATTTGTGTGAACAAAAGAGAAAACGGCAAAGCCAGTTTTTTTCCTTTTCTATATTTCTTCCTTTTTTTATAAGTAATTTATCATAAGTTAAGTTTATATAAAGAACTGATCATGATATTCTATATATGCTTACCTCATTTTTTTAGAAAATCAGAGGATTAAGACATTTGAGGTCTTTTTTGTAATATTAATTTTTTTAATTTTAATAGATATACTATTTTTTTGATTCTCAATTTTTTTTTTACGAATTTAGTCGAGCTATGTTGTGATGATCATATTATTTCATGTCATCTCCAGAAAAAGATGAAAAACCTACTGTAATATTTAGTGTAAATGACTAGAAATTAAAGAACATATATATACGTTATTAGGTTCATTGTTGTTTATGCACAATATGAATTCGTTAATTTCTTTGCAATAGGAGTTTACAATTTGTTCAAATTGTTACTATTACATGACTTTGGGTTTACGGTTCATGACTTAGAATCATTATCTTACAATTTTATATATTTGAATTAACAGTACATAATTGCTATGATCTCACATCTTCTTATTATATTTTATTGTAAGTCGAAGAATAGCGTGTGAATGTCTTGTACGACTAAGTATTTTTCAATTTGTAAACTACATCTCAACGAATGGTAATATTTTTATGAACCATGTTCAACGTTTTTTAATAATATTCGATATTTGAGAAATAAATTAGATGATTTAAATATATATTTCTTAACTCTAAAAATATAATCATTTATTTAGTTTTTCTAAATAATTGAAAAATAATAATATTCAATTGTTCCATAAGATTACACGTTAAAATAAATAACTGTTCAACCCACATATAAAATTTCTGAGAAGACAGTTTTCACTTATTGTTTTGTTCCACAATGACTATAAACAAGAGTTAAGGTTAAACTCTCTCCAACGTTGGCTTGCCAAGACTAGTGTTCAACCACAGCCAGCTTTATGTCGCAATTTCTTGAGTGAGTACTATTGGAGAGTATTTGTTGTGACGAAAGTGATATCATTGCGAACAAGACAGTTAATGTAGTTCACAAAGAAGTGTTTCATAATTTAAAGTGAACACCATTTTTCTTTCTTTTTGGCATTAACAATCACTTTATGAAATAGTTTATTTTTATAAATTTCACGTTTTTATACATTTCTTATTTATGCCCGTGTAATCGCGGGTTTTTAAACTAGTTGACAAGTATTATTTTTGTTCTCAAATGGCACGGATCTTTCACTGGTGAAAGATCTTAATCCCACCAAAATACAGTGGGCACTCAAACTACGTCTTGTGAGGGCTTATGACGTTAATGCATATGGCAAGAATATTGAACCATTTAGTTTCAACTGCGTTTCAAAGATCGCTATGTACGAAAATTGTACATTTTTTTTGTTTATGTTTCTTCATATATTTATATGTTACATTTAGTTCTAGAAAGTCTGTACTTTCCAGAACACCTTTTTTACCCTTCTGGATTGGCATACTTTCTAGAAGGAAAAAAAAGGCGTTCTAGAAAATAATTTTTCTGTTCTACAACGGTATAATCCCATGTTGATCCGCCACTTTCCAGAACGGTTTTTCGAAGTTACCGTTCTGGAAATTTATACTTTCCACATCGGTTTTTCAAAATGACGTTCTGGAAAGTGATACTTTCCAGAATAGTATTTTATAAAATAACGATCTGGAAAGTTATACTTACCAAAACGGTTATTTGAAAGACGTTCTGGAAAGTATCACTTTCCAGAATAGTATTTAAAAAAGACGTTCTGAAAAGTCCATTTTCTAGAATGAATTTTTAAAAATACGTTCTGAAAAGTCTATTTCTAGAACGGTTTTACAAAAGTTACCTTCTAGAAAGTTAAAAAATTAAAAAAGAAATAAATGAAAGAAGGAATACATCAAAATCACTAATAATAAATATTGTGATTATATTAATTATATCACCAAAATTCAATAAAATCTAAGACACAACATACCAGAACTAATATTAATACAATAATACTTTTCTATTCAACTATATGAAATTCAAAATAAAAAAAAAAGTACTGCCCACTTCTTATGGTAGGTTTATCAGTAAAAGTACTTCTATCGTTGCAGATATCATCCCGACCTAACTACTCTCTGGTTCACATTATTCATGGTCAAGTATGGTTTTGCAAATGGTTTTGGGATGTTTTTTTAAAACCATTTTATGGAAGGTTTGTGTTATCTTGGATTATGAGAACTCTATGATTAAACCATGTCATAGCGAAAAATCAAGTTTGTTCATACATGGCCCTTTAAAAATCAAAAGGAGCAAATGTTGAATTACATAGAAGCTAAATGAATTAAGCCGGATTGCAGTCACACACCAACTCGTCCACAAAGGCCTCTAGCTCGGCACCAAGCCCAGCTCTCAGGATGGCATCACCCTTGCAGGGGATCCACTACTTAGCCGTTACAGGTTGGTTCTTATCACCTTTCCAGAAGGAGAAGTGAGGGAGCTCGGCGTTCATTGTCTTCATATCCGGTTCGAATGAGATATTGGCTGTAGCGAGTTGAGCCTTGATCTGCTCTACAGTAACGCTGAACCATTCTTGAGCTCCTCTTCCCATCTTGCCTAGAAAGTGGGTTGTGTGCCGATACTTGTTCATCAGCTTGATTCTGTATGCTTCTGTGAACTTCTTGCCCACATCGCTCTTTAGAAACGTACGATGAACTTCACTCAACCCCTCCTCTCAGCCCTTCGCTTTTCCCTCCACTTTTCCTTTTGCAACCCCCTGTCGCCGAGCTATGCAACCTAATTCGTGCACTTATCTCTCCTTTTCCTGTAATAGCTCCTCTACTTTCCTTAGCCGATCTTCAAAGGTTCCTAGCTAACTCTTAATGAGTAGATCCTCCTCCTGGGATGTTAATCGGCGACGGGCTTCATCAAGCTCTACTTGGGTCAAGAACAACTATAATGTCTGCTTTTGTCAGCTCGTCGCACATTTTTTGTATCTCACCCTTGGGGGTCGTCGATAGTAGGTGGCTCGACAAGGAAGCCATCCATGGTTGAAGCTATAAAATAAGTAAATTATGTGAGGTAAGATGTAAGATTAATGATATAGTATTGTATGTGTGGTGAGATCGAAAATATATAAGAAACCTGGGACCACATGCTTCTGGAGCACAGATTGAACCTGGTCAGCGTCTTTGCATTGAGCCAAACCTTTTTCCAAATCTGGGGGACTGGAGGTAGATGCCTTCTGAAGGCGGCGACATTTGGGGATTAGAGGTGTCTACCGAGAGGGAGTTTGCTCAATAACTACTCTTTTCCCATTCCCTTTATTGAGCACATCCCGGAGTGACATTCATTCTTCGGGGTCGTCTGGCTTCTCTTGTTTGTTTCTTGTAGATAAGGCGAGCTCTACCTCTTGATCCACATCGAACACAGGAGGTCGCGTCCTTAATGTCACAGCAGGACTCGGATCGGGCTGGATGGTGGCACTTCCCTCAGAACTTGACGATCGGTAGCTAGCAATGATATCATCTACACAATAAAGGAAGTATATTAGTTTATTTTAACATGAATATGAAATTAAAGGAATTTGGGATATTTTGGAAGACCTACCGAATTCATACCTCATCATCTCAGAGGTCGCTGGCTAACCTACAAAGGAATAGACTCTCTCTGAATCCTAGTCTGTGAGTCTCATCACATTATTAGGGCATTTTCTCCATTCAAATGGTCAGGTTTTGCTATTATATATAAAAAAGAATTTCGACCGCCATTCGTGCACTTTTGATGATGGGTTTACTAGTAAGAGCATTTTCTAGCGGGAAGAAAGATACAAAGAACCTTTATGGTATTTTACTTGAAAGCAAAAATGGAAAAAAACTGGGTCAGGGAGCACCCAAGGGTTCTGCGCGGATATTCTAGTAGCTCGCTAAAGAGGAGGCAGGTCGACGTGAGACGACAGAGGTACTACAGTTACTAGATTAACAAGGAAGTGTTCGAGTTACGAGGATGAAGGCATTTCTGTGTGTTAAGGGTATGCCTTTAAGGATTTGTTCACATAAGGCTCTGGTCTGAGCCTCGATTTTGGTCCATGGGATATCCCCTTCCGGTTCATCCGTTAGACTGGGTCGAGATGCAGGTTGGGGTACAGGTATGTTTCTTCTTCTACTTCGGCATTTGAGAGGAATTTCTATTGATTGAGTATCGGATGATACATATGGGGTTGGAAAATTGGAGTTTTGGGAGTCGGAGGTAGGTGGAGCTATATTCATCATCAACCAATTAATGGGGATGGAAATAGACAGACAAATCGCACTCAGCAAAACAGCAATTCACAAGAAAATTGGAGTAATTATTATCAAGACAAGGGATAAGAGGGACTTACTCATCATCTTGATTGGTGAATTTGGTGCAGAATGAGCTTGTCTGGTGATTTTTTGCAGAAACTTGCAGGGAATTTGTGCGGAAAAATAGCGTGATTATTGCTCTGGTTTTGTGTAAATGAGGGTAAGTGAAGACGAAGGAGTATTTTGTGTGTTTGGCGGCACAAAATCTGAAAAGAGAAAGGCTTTTTGATTGGCAGGAAAGTTGGTAGGGTTTTTTATGAGCCTTTCATTCTTGGGACCATAGGATTATATATATTACGAGTTAACGGGCTGACGATGCGTGTCCGACATGGTGCAGAGGCGCATTTAATGATCTTAAATGTGAAGTGATGGCTAAGGGTATCGCGCTTTTTTCAAAAAGCATGACTGTTTGACTTTTGAGGTAACTCGTGATTACATTCTACTTGGTTTCTTACCTCAACCAACCAGAATGTGGGGGACTAGCTGATACGACATCAAATATTCACGTCGGTAACATGTAGGTATTTATATAGATTTTGTTAAGCGACCTCATTTCTTAGAAGGTGCATTCCTCGTGGGAGCTGGGCGAGCTATTTTGAAGGGTATCGACCTGACGTATGGGAGTGGCGAGCTCTTATATGAGGTGTTGAGCTCTTATGATATAAGTATTATTGCACCAGCTCGGCGCTGAGTGGTAGATCGGCATTGAGAGCTGGGTCTCATGGTTTTGGGGCTCTCTTGGGCTAATGCAAGCTATTTTATTGGGTCCCGGGAGATTAAATCTATGGACAGGATTATCGGCCCATGGCTAATTCAGTAATTTAGTGAGAGTTCCCATATCTATGGAAACTTAACATAGAGGAGGAATCATAATTTTAAGTCGGTCGCTATTTTTGGAATCATAGTCTTAATAGGAGAGGGAACCCTAGATTGGGAATACTTCTCTTATCTATATAAAGAGGACTCAGGCCTCATTCTTTTCTCTCTAAGTTGGTTTCAGATCCTACGTTTTTAAGCTCTCATATCTTGCTTTTGGAGCTCTCGTATCTCTCTCACGCACTCCCTAACTTAAGCATCGGAGGGCCTACGCCGGGGCCGTCCACCGCCTAGGCTTGGGTTTCGTTTTGCAGGATCTATAAGGTCGCTAGGAGCTCCTTGGAAATCTATTAGGTCGTTGCGCATATATCAAAGGTAGATAAGGTCGTTGACTTCATATTTAAGGTCAATACCCTCTATTCTTGAGACACCAATCTTTTTGGTCGCATCACATATAAAATTCAAAATGAAACAAAAAAATGCATTCTCATAACCTTAGTATGAGTCATATATATAACATACTGTTAATATTTCTAAGTCCTTCAAAGTATACATCCTATGCAAAAACTATATCATGAGGATTTTGTAGTCACTTATGTGGTCCAGATATAAAATCAATTCTTTTTAATTGATAATCAATTTATTTAAAAAAATGATTTCTCTAAGTCATAACTCATCAGTAGGAATAGAAATGTCGATATTGATATTTCATCAATGTTAGAGCGTTGTTTATTTTATTATCAAAGATAATTCAACATAAAAAAATCATGAAATCTATACAGAGATAGAAAATATCATTATAATATTACAAATCCTAATTTTAACTTTTGGTAAGTTTATTATGTGTTTATTAACATCAATATCTATAAGAGATAAACATGGGAAAATAATATTATTCTATTTGACAATATTCTTAATAAGTTTTCTCTAAAAATGATTTTGAATATTTCGTGTAAATTAACATGAAGGTGTTATATTTACCGAGTTGCCATTATATCTAAAAATGGCAAACACTCAAGATTAACAGGTTAGGACCCGTTAGGCCATCTGATTCGATACTATAATGTATTGGTGTTTGTACTATGATGTATTGGTTTTCGTATTTGAACGTATTAATTTTTCATAAATCTCTGGCCCGTGCTATGATGTATTGATTTTTGTACTATGATATACTGATACTATGATGTATGGGTTTTTGTTTATTATTATATGTTATTATTGCACTATAATGTATTGGTATGAAATTCTTGTCTAACGAATGATCCGTTAGTTCGGCCTAACAAGAGCGTTGCCCTCTAAAAATTGAAGTAATTAATCGGGGTAAAGACATTTTAAAAAATTTATGAGTGTAATTCAATTATAATATTATGTTATCAAAACATATATTGAAGTAATTAATTACTGTAAAGAAATGTACTAAAATTTGCGAGTTTAATGATAACTAAATAACTTATTTACATATTGATATAAATTAAAAATAGAAATAAATATGTAACTCAGAGTGATTTCATCAAAAATAAATAAATTGCATATTTAGATAATACTAACATTAAATCATAATTTATTTTATTATCAAAGATGATTCAATATAAAAAACCATGTAAGTTATAGAGATCATGAAACTGTAAAAAAAAAAATCATGAAATTTAAAAGATAGGAATGTTACCGTCATGACTTATGTTCGACAATTACCGTTTGTTGTCAATAATTGTAAACTTGGTGATTTTCCTCATTTCTTTTAGGATAAATGAAAAATGAATTAATAAATCAGTAAGAATGAAAAATATTTTAATTTATAGAATTAACAATAATATTCTAAATTTATGTAAAAAAAAATTGTGAGATTACATGTCAATTTGATTGTATGAATACTTTATCTTGTTTTTCTAAAATGTGTGAAAATCTATACATATAGAGAGAGTAATTCCATAAATAAAATTTGTAATAATTAAGATATAATATTGATTTTTTTTTATTAGTGGTATATAAAGTGACTTTCATTATGAACTTTTTATCATCATTCCATTACATGTAAATCATTGATTGTAACTTAAATTATTCAATTACATGTGTGTATAATATACTAAAGTATATTATTGATGTAACTTAAATTATGAAAGCTAATTTATTTAAGTATGAAATATATCTAATTAACAAAACGGTAATATTTGTTAGTGGTATAAACACTAATGTGGTGTTGTGGTTATGTGATTATATTTTTGGAAACCTAATTGCAGTTTGCCATGCACTACTCATGGTCTACAGAGGCACGTGCGAGGCGGGCCCTAGCCAATTGATAAAATAAAAAAGTTTGGTTATCAAGAATGGGGGTACTAACCTCAAACAAGAGATCAGCGACCTAAACAACTCCCAATTTCCGTCACAGCGACCTGATAAGTCTCCAAAAAGCCTCCTGGCGACCTAGCCGATCCTGCAAAATAACACCTTCAGCCAAGGCGGATGATGTCCCCGGCGATGGTCCTCCGATGCTTAAGTCAAATAGTGCGAGAGATATTTTGAGAGATCAATCCGTCATAAACAACTTAAAAATAAAGAGAGGTATGCACCCCTTTTATAGAAACAAGAGAAGTACTCCCCAAGCCAGGGTTTCCTTCTCCCACCACAATTTCATAAATATTATGACTGACTTAGAATTAAGATTCCTCATATATGCTAAGTTCCCATAAACAATAAATCTCCCACTAAATTACCAGAATAGGCTTGTGCCTGTTATTCTTTCCATACAGTTCGTCGGGACCCCATATGAACCCATTTGGGCCTAATATTTATAAAGCCCATAACCGAGCTATCAGATCAACGCGCAACTAACAAAAACATAAGAGGTCGCGACCCTATATGAGAACTCATCCTCATACTCCAGGTCGCTACTCTACAAACCAGCTCGCCCACCTACCAGAAGAAATGCTCCTTCCAAGAAATGAGGTTGCTTACCAAAAATACCCACATATATTACGTATGGATTTTTAGTGTCGTATCAGTTAGTCCCACATGTTCTAGTTGATTGAGATACGAAATCAGGTAGGACATGTAAATAGAATGTTAAAAGAACACAACCAGCAAAAATAACAATAAAACATAAAACATAAATAAATCACCCTGCCGACTTATCAGACCATTTTTCTAGAATAACCTAGCTCGCCATATCGAGCTATAATAATATTCATCCAAAAAAAATTACCACACAAAATCGCGACCTCCAAAAGATAATCTCGTTGAGCTCGCTCAACCCCCAGGAAGAATGTTCCTCCAAGGAGAAAATGTCACTTATAAGTCCCCATATTCATGTTGAACGACTTGGAATAACCAATGACCTGTAACCACAAAAAGCATCCAACCGGACCTAAAAGAAAGTTAGCCAAAAATTCATCCCATACCAGAAACCATAGGCATGAGAAATTAATTAAGCATCGCCTATATAACCATAAACCATTTAATTAGTCCATCAGGACCTCATACCATAATCCATAATAGCCCACCAAGGCCTAAGATTGCATTAACCATAAAGGCACAGAAGCCCATAAAACCATAAACCATAAAGACATCATCGACCTAAAATAGGTCGACCAGAAAACTATTGCACCCATAAATCATTACTGACCTAATAAAAGCGTCACCCATTCCATAAAAACAATTGCCAAACTGACACAAGTTGGCATGTTTGAGTCAAGCAAAAGCCATATTAAACCACATGTGACCCAGGAAAATCATTCAATCTCCCAAATTTGAATAATTTGAACCAAATAAAATATCTAATCCATATCACTTTACCGACCTCACGACATATTGATTTCAGCACATATTATACCAGGTAAAACCTTAATATATTAGAACCATATTAGATCATAAGTGACCGAACAAACTACTCAGTCCCCCATGTCTAAATATTAGAGCAAGATAATTCAATTAGGTCACATCACCACATAATCAAGTAATCATAGAATACACTAATCAAATATAACCATATAGACATCCCAACAGAATACCGTAAGGAATATGTTTAATCAAACATATTCAAGATAACACAGAACATCAAAACACATTTTTCTAAACACATAACAAAGCAAGAGATATATTAATAAAAAAATATTCAAAAACACATATCCAAAGGCCTCAAAGAACATGGTAATCAAACATATTCTTAACAAATTTAGCTATAAACCATCCATCCATAAAGCCATAGCCGATCTAATATAAGCGTCTACCCATATCCATAAACCATCGCCGACCTAAAAGTATCGGCCCCTAATCATAAAAATCATTCAGTCCCCCGAGTTTGTATATTCTAAACCAAATAAAATATTTAGACCATACACAATCCAGGCGCAACCATATAATACTAACATGGGACTGGGAAAACTACTCAGTCCCCCATATCCGTATAATACAAACAAGACCAAACAACCAGGTCGCATCAACCCAATTAAACCAAAAGAGACCAAGAAAACTACATAATTCCCCAAGTTAATGCAACCAAGTAGTTCAAACATGTTAAAGAAAATGCCAAATAAACCTGTTTTACACATACGTCGCAAGATCAATAAAAACTCATAGAGTCCAGAAAGAACATGTAAGTCAAACATGTCTTCTCTCCCAGATATGTAAATCAAACATACCGGAGAACATACTAAACATTCGTTCATAAAGGTGGCACAACAAGTCACATAGGTCATTTCACACAAAACCAAGTAAGACAGTAACACTTTAAAAATTCACAGACCCAAGCAAAACACCAAGGCTAAGAACAGTTACGTAAACCAAACATACATTCAAAATACTCCCTGAATATATAAGTCAAACATATTCGTCCTAGAAGCGACCTCGAATACATAAATCAAACATATCCGAGGTCATAAAAGGAGCATGTAAACCAAACACGCTCTTTCATTGAATCATTCCTCCCATGACCATCACACCCATTATCAGCTCGCGTGGGTTCAAAAGTGAATTAAAACATTTTTTTAACATTAAAATAATTAATCATATATTAAGAAACTGGGATCATCTAAATAATATACAAAAGGCTAAGGCAAACAAAACGAACGAACTCCAAATAGCAAGCAGACTAACAAATCAATAGACGGAGCATTATATAAATGCTCGCCCCGAAGGGTAAATAACAACTCACCACGGAGGGTCCCAAAAGGGTTCAAAATAATAATTCGCCCCGGAGGGTTCAAAATAATAACATTCTGCCCCGAGGGGTTCAAAATAATAACATCCCGCCCCGAAGGGTAATGAAACCAACATCCGCCCCGGAGGGTAAAACACAAAAGAGCCCGCCCCGAAGGGTAATAAAACCAACATCCGTCCCGGAGGGTAAAACACTAAACAGCCCGCCCCGAAGGGTAATAAAACCAACATCCACCCCGGAGGGTAAAATACTAAACAGCCCGCCCCGAAGGATAATAAAACCAACATCCGCCCCGAAGGGTAAATAGATAGCTCGCCGAGAAGGGTTCAAAATAATAACTCGTCCCGGAGGGTAAATAAATAATAACATCCCACCCCGAAGGGTTCAAAATAAGTGTCTGCCTCCGAGGGTAAATGAGTCAATCGAGGATTAAACATTTTCATAAAATATCTCTGGCCGCTGAGGCTTAAACACTTTTCATAACCATAAATCCATACCTTGTTCTATATAATGAGGTCGCATGAGATCGTAAGGAGGTCGTGGAGACCGTAATAAGGTCGCGGAGACCGTAACATGTTAATTATACGTATTCTCCATAACTCAGATCATAAAACCATCAATCCATAAACCATTAACTAATACGACATAAACCCAACATATGACCAGACCTTAATCATTTAAATTAAATCACACACCATAACCATTTAAATCGTCCCAAATAAACTTTGTCACTTTAAGTGAACCATATTAAATCACATAAATCAATTATTCCCCCATATTCAACCACATAAAAAATAAATAAGACAGAAAATTAGAAACCGTCTCTTTCATGAGATTTTAAAGAGCGTACTCGATACGTATTCATATTGATACCATAGGAAAATTCACCTCTCCTCGAATATCCAACTACGCGACCTTTTTGTTTTTAGGTAGCGTAATTCCCCGATCACCTTTTTGTGAATGTTTGGACACGCGACCTGGTATATGGCCTTAAATATTGGCGACCTCTTCGCATTGGGTTACCCATCTCCGAGTTACAGGTTGGGCAACTCGTAAATTAACGACCCATAAATGTTAAATTAATCTTGCAGGTCCAATTAATCCTCTATGAACCTGTTCATTAAAACTCATAATGGCTTCAGTCTGTGAGGCGAGATGGAGGCAGGCCAATTTTCAAAACCATTATTATAAAGTATAACTTTTCCCCCTCACATCAATACAAAATCATATACCATATTAATCCAAATAAACCACATTAGAATATATCCATATTTTCCAGAGAGCTTAAGAAATGAAATAATTCAAAAATATGTTAATCAAACATATTCATTGCAAACCAAGCATTGCCTTTTCCCATAACCATAAACACCATATCACCATTAAGCCATACAGGATCAAATAAATTGACACGGGAGTTTTCAGCACATATACCAACTTTGAAGATTTAAATGCTTTGATTGGTAATAAATTAAATAACAAATTATATACCACTGGAAAGCCCTACGAGTCTAGTTTTCAATAAAAAAAACGGATCTAAAAAATGGTAATCCAAGAGTGAGTTTTGTCATTTTACTGAAGTGTGGCAGTGTAGTGGTTTCATACGAGAATTTGCAAGGATGAGCAGCTCTTAGTGTGTTTTAATGAACCTACTCATTCAAGCACCTTGGGAGTTGATAAGAGATTAATCTTTAGACAAGACTCATCTTATTTATCTTTATTAGAATAACTCATTATTATGCGCATCCTCATAATTATATAGAATTAAATAAGTCCCCTCCGTCAAGTGTTAAACCACATGCATATCCCCATAAAACAAAATCATATAAAATAAACCCAATTAGCATTCTCCATGCATAATTAATATCCCATCATCCATTCTATCAGAACTGTGAAAGAATCTCAAGACCAAATCTAACTAACTCCATGGATGATTAATATCCCATATAATCAAATAAACCATACGTTTATCCCCATTAAATCACATAAAATCAAATAAACCATAAATCTATCCCCATGTAAATCAAATAAATAAGTATGTATTCCATATGTCAACCAAATCAATCAACCAAACCATACCATCACCCTTTAAACACATCACAATTATCGCCTATTATCAACGTATATGACCTCGATTTGTATATCGTCGATTTTACAAAAGAAAATAAATACTTATATTGATTTTGGTGATTTTGTTGCATTTGGTTGATACGGGACCTTTATCGCCTTAGATTTCGAGCAACAAAATAAATCAACCTTGAATATTTGGACGCGCGACCTCATCGCGTTTGTTTGCATTGACCATTCTCGGGTTAAATTCCAGGCAACACATAGAGTAACCCTTAAAAACCAATATTAATACAAACTAAACAAATAGACCTGCACTCAGCAAGTTAGTATATGATCATAAAAATAATCGATAAGTAAGATGCGAGCATCGCAACCCTTACTCGCGCCCACAGACCTTCAAACCCGATCTCCACCACCATTCATATTTAATCACTCTATCTCGTAAATATTATAACCAAAATTTAGCTTCATCCAATTGATTATATTTTAATTTTTAAAAGAAACTAGATAAATAGTTTTGGGAAACAGGATCAGCTCTGTTTAAAATTCTTTAAAGGATTTCTCCGAATTCATATTCAAATATCCACAATTCAAATTGAACTTCAATATGTTTAGAATAATATATCAAAATTTCGGCTTGATCCAACGGTTTTATTGTACACAATCGCATTTTGAAAAACGCTGCGCATAATTTTTTGAAAATAAAATCTGCTTTACTCGAAATTTTATATATATTTCCTCGCATCCCAATATCTGATCTCCACCATTCAAAAATTAATTCAAAAGGTCCTTGAGGTTTTATAAAAATATTGACGCGATCCAACGGTTGAAACATTAGAAAACGAAATTTCAAATTTATAGTGCAGTCAGATTTTAAACCTACGAAAATTATGTATTCTCACGTCTTTCGCTCAAGGACTCGATGTCCCTCTTTCCCACAGACGATGCCACTTGATAAAACAAAAAAGTTTGGTTACCAAGAATAGGGGGTACTAACCTCAAACAAGAGATATGCGACCTAAACAGCTCCCAATTTCCGTCACAGCGACCTGATAAGTCTCCAAAAAGCCTCCTGGCGACCTAGCTGATCCTGCAAAACAACACCTTCAGCCAAGGCGAATGATGGCCCCGGCGATGGTCCTCCGATGCTTAAGTCAGATAGTGCGAGAGATATTTTGAGAGATCAATCCGTCATAAACAACTTAAAAATAAAGAGAGGTATGCACCCCTTTTATAGAGACAAGAGAAGTGCTCCCCAAGCCAGGGTTCCTTCTCCCACCACAATTCTATAAATATCATGACTGAATTAGAATTAAGATTCCTCATATATGCTAAGTTCCCATAAACAATAAGTCTCCCATTAAATTACCAGAATAGACCTGTGCCTGTTATTCTTTCCATACAGTCCGCCGGGACCCCATATGAGCCCATTTGGGCCTAATATTTATAAAGCCCATAACCGAGCTATCAGATCAACGCGCAACTAACAAAAACATAAGAGGTCGCGACCCTATATGAGAACTCATCCTTGATCCGGCATGAAATAGGGCACACCTAATTTGAGGTAGATCTGCCCTAAATGAGAATAATGAAGAAATAGGTATAACGGGATCAGCTCGATCTAGAGAGAGGTCTGTATGGGGCCCTTGGGAGAGCCGATTCTCAGGGAAAGTGTCTCAATACTTTCTCCCGACTTCTATAGACAGAGCTAAAATAAGATAGAGAAGAAAAGAAAGATCTGTAAAAGACCTGGTCAAATTCAGGTCTGATATTGATACTGAGGTGGTGAAGAGGAAAAGATGAAGGAAGACCTGGAACAGGAAAGGCCTGTCTTCCGGGTTCCCGGAAAGGAGACAAGTGGGACCACTTGTCAGAATTGGTTGCGCAAACGGCCCCTGATTCGCGGGTTGTGCCCCTGGGATCCTGGTTGGGGTCCCCACTAGGAGAAACTATAAATATCTCAGCCCCAAGGCTGAGACGGGTATGTTATTCTTTGTGCATTCCTTCTTTGCTTGCTAAGAGAAACCTCATACGCTTTACTGACTTAAGCATCGGAGAGGTTTCCACCGGAAAACCACCGGTGGTCCTTTCTAACGTGTTTCAGTGCGCAGGTCAAGAAGGTGTTCCAGGTTCCAGGCGTTGTTCTGGACGTCGGTCATATTTTGGGTCAAAACAATTGGCGCCGTCTGTGGGAAAATTATCCATCAAAGCTAAGACGTGAGCATGGATTCGGATGGTTTAAGGCAAAACTTGGTGGGGGAGCTCGGAGGAACTCCCAGCTCCGCTGCGCCGTGGGGTATGCCACGGTCGGCTGAGCCATCAACGGCGAGGCCAGGGGAGGCAGAGACGTCAGCAGCAGCCAGGACAGGTGTCGCGCCGCCCTCCTCAGGAGGACCACCGCCTGTCACTGAGGGGCTGTTGAATGATGCTTTGCTCAGGCAACTGTCTGAGTTAATAGGCAAGGCTGTGGAAGCAGCCGTGGAGAAAAAATTTGCTGCGATGTCAACTCCACCTTCAAGAGTGCGGCCGGATTGGACGGTCCCACTGACGAAAACCAAACCGTTGCGCAATCAGACGGCAGGACGAACTCCGCTTCAGGACAGGGATGAGCACTTCTCCACCTCCGACAGCGAAACATCTAGCCAGATTAATCCAGGCTTGATAGAATAGATGCAAAGTTTGCAGAAAGACGTGAGAGAATTTAAGAAGAAGATGACGAGTGTTGGTGTGGTTCCGGTGAGAAGGGGCGCACCGTTTACTGAGGAAGTCATGCGCGATGACGTTCCGACCTCCTACAGGTCGTTGGGTTTCGAATACAACGGGACCACTGATCCCTGGGATCATCTGAGCCGATTTGAGATTGCGGTGGCTGTGCATAAATTCTCAGACACAATCATGTGCCAGGTCTTTCCGATGACCTTCACTAAATCAACTCAGCTCTGGTTCAGCCAGCTGCCGCCGAGGTCTATCAATAACTTTGACGAATTCAGTTCAGCTTTCCTGCACCAGTTTACGAGCTGCCGGAAATACCAAAAAATGCCGCTTGAGCTTTTCAGCTTAAGGCATAAAGAGAATGAGAGCCTACACGCCTACATCAACAGGTTTACAACGGCTAAGTTGGAAGTGCCCTCCGCGTCTGAAGAGCTATTGGTGAATGCTCTGGCGCAGGGTCTGAGGAGAGGGGAATTTTTCCAATCGCTGGTGGTGAAACCAGCTCTTAAATTTGGAGAGCTCTTGGAGAGAGCCGAGAAGTACATTCATCTGGAGGAAGCATTGAAAATCAAGGAGCAAGGAGAGAAGAAGAGGGAGAGATGTGACAGAGAAGATAGGGTCGCGGTAAAAAAGCATAGGCCAGAGCTGTCCGTGGGCAGACCTCATTTTGACAGGTATACCCCTCTGGCAACCCCTCAGGGAGAGATACTGCAATCAATAGAACGACATCCAGAGCTGAAATGGCCCAAGACCTATTCACAAAAACCGAAGAAGGAAAGGTCAGACCGTCTCTGCCATTTCCATAATGAATACGGGCACAACACTGATAAATGTACGCATTTGAAAGATGAGTTAGAGAGAATGGTCCAGGCAGCGCACCTGAAAGAATATGTCCGCGTGAGGAAAGAAGAGGCTAGATCTGGTCGCAGCAGCTATAATCATGCTCCACAAAACAAAAGAGATCAGGATAGGGGGCGAGCTGAAGGAAGAAGATCTGACCAATCTCAGTCATTCATGGAGAAATCCAGATGATTACTGGTGGAGAGCTGGAAGAGAATTCTAAGAGGACGCAACATAGTTATGTTCGAGCTGCTAAAGATTTGATTAGAAAGTCACGAGAGGTAGGGCAGATGGCGTCTGCACCAATCTATTTTGGGTCAGAGGATGGTGACGGCATTTTAGCCCCTCACATGGATGCCCTAGTAATAATGGCAACCATTGCTAATTATAACGTANAGGATGGTGACGGCATTTTAGCCCCTCACATGGATGCCCTAGTAATAATGGCAACCATTGCTAATTATAACGTACTATGAGTTTTTGTGGATACAGGGAGCTCTGCCGACATCTTGTTCTTTGATTGCTTTAGACAACTAAAGTTGGACGTCGAGCTGGAGGAGGTGACCACCTCCTTGGTGGGGTTTGCAGGGGGAGCCCTGAAACCATTAGGAGCGGTCAGGCTCCTCGTTACTTTAGGGGAAGAGCCATATCGTATGACCAGGATGGTGCATTTCTTAGTGGTAGATGCGCCATCCTCTTACAATGTTATGCTGGGCAGACCTTCCCTAAGTCAGTTCCAGGCTGTAATCTCAGTTTTTCACATGAAGATGAAATTCCCCACTGAGGATGGGACTGGCGAGGTGAGAGGTGATCAATACGCGTCGCGATAGACGTATGTTGAGTGTATTAGATGGGATAGCGAGGACGAGAGGTTGAGTAAAAAAGCTCGGATAGAGCAGTCGCGGCAAGATCTGGGGAGAAGAGAGGAAGGGTTGATGCTAGTGGAGATTGTCCCGGGCGATGAAAGTCAAATCCTTCGTGTAGGAACGACGCTTAGCCCGGAGGTCTTGACAGACTTGGTGGCCTTGTTGAGAGAGCGCGAATGTGTTCGCTTGGTCTCCCCAGGACTTGGTAGGGATCCACACGGAGGTGATGGAACATTGCCTTAATATCAGCCCAGGTGTGAAACCAGTGAAGAAGAAGAAACATAATTTTCGACCTGAGAAGGAGGCCATAATTGAGGCTGAGGTAGAAAAATTACTAAAGGCTAAGCATGTCCAAGAGATACAATTCCCAGAATGGCTCTCTAATGCCATGCTAGTTCCTAAAACTCAAGAAGACTGGCGGATGTGCATCGATTTTCGAGACCTTAACCGTGCCTGTCCGAAAGACCATTATCCTCTGCCAAGGATAGACCAGCTGGTCGATTCCACCTCTGGGTGTGAACTCTTGAGTATGATGGACGCTTCACAAGGTTATCACCAGATCAGGTTGGCAAAAGAAGATTGGAAACGAGTCAGTTTCATAACTCCGAAGGGAACATATTGCTATGTGGTCATGCCATTTGGCCTCAAGAATGCAGGCGCCACATATCAGCGATTAGTTGACAAGATGTTTAAAAGTTAGCTCGGGCAAAACATGGAAGTTTACGTGGATGATATGCTCGTCCAAAGTGTGAAGGCGACCTCGCATGTGGACGACTTCAGAGAGACCTTTAATACCCTGCGGGAATACAAGATGAAGCTCAACCCTAAAAAATGCACATTCGGGGTCAGAGCTGGTAAATTCTTGGGGTATATGGTTACGGAAAAGGGTATTGAGGCCAACCCAGAGAAATTACGAGCAATCATGGAGATGAAGGCGCCCAGGAATATTAAGGAAATGCAGTGTTTAGCGGGTCGCATCAATGACTTGAGCCGATTCGTCTCGCGCTCGGCAGAGAAGAGCCTCCCTTTCTTCCGAGCCCTGCGTAAGAAAGCTCATTTTGACTGGAGTAAAGAGTGTGAGGATGCCTTTAGAAGGTTGAAGGAACACTTGGCAAGCATGACCTTGCTCACAAAGCCTATCCAGGGAGAGACCCTCATCTTGTACTTGTCGGTTGGACAACAGGCAGTCAGCTTTGTCTTTCTCCGGGAGGAGGGAAAGACGCAGAAACCGGTATACTACTGGAGCAAGGTCTTGCATGACAAAGAAGTAAGGTATGTCAAAATAGAGCGAGCAATGCTAGCTCTAGTTGGCACAGCTCGGAAATTGCGCCCATATTTCCTCTCGCACAGTATAATCGTGCAGACAAACTTACCATTGAAAGCTGTCATGGACAAGCCAGAGGCGTCGGGCAGACTGGTCAGGTGGATAATTGAGCTTAGCGAATTCGATGTCGAGTTTGAGTCTAGGACAACAATAAAAGCTCAGGCGCTAGCTGAATTTATGCGAGAGATGACCAGCTCTTCTGATGAAGGGCATGAGTGGACGGTCTTCACAGATGGTTATGTCAGTAACCAGGGTTGTGGGGCAGGAATTGTCTTAATAGATCCGAAAGGGGTTTCAACGGAGTACGCAATACGTTTAAATCAAGCTCTATCCAATAACGTGGCAGAATATGAAGCCCTCCTGCGAGGAGTTCAGATGGCACAGGATCTAGGAGCAGAGCAGATCTGCGCCAAAGTGGGTTCTCAGCTTGTTTGTAAGCAGATAAATGGAGAATTCGAGACTAGGGAAGATAGTATGCAGAGATATTTGACAATGTTTAGAGAGCTAGCCAGGCGCGTGAAATCTCTGACAGTTGCACAGAACCCTAGGGAAGAGACAGATTGCAGGGAAAGAATGATTACGTTACTAAGAGAGGATGCAGAATTCGATTTGGAGTAGATCTCCTCAGTAAATAAAAAAGATGATTGGCGCTCCCCTATCATTTCTTACTTGGAAAAAGGAGAGCTGCCAGAGGAAAAAAGAGAAAAAGCGAAGGTAAGACTCAGATCTGCTCGTTTCTGTCTAGTCAAGGGGGCTCTGTTTTGGAGGGGGTTTGGAAGACCTTTGTTGCGATGTCTAGGCTCAGAAGAGAGTATCCAAGTCCTTAAAGAAGTCCATGTAGGGTTCTGCGGCAATCACATGAGAGTATCCAATGGTTTTGGCTGCGGAGTCATAGACTTAGAGGAATCGTCATTTGTTACAGAAGTGGGTACTTATTGATTCGGGGACTTCCCTTTTAATGAGCCAGGAATGTAAGGATTTGGTGACTTATGCATTTGTTCAACCGGTTTGGGATCATCGTTCGTAGGTAGTCCCTCATTTGTGATATCAGTGTCCTCTCCCTTCTCTTCCTCGACTCCATTATCTATCGTCTTTCCACTTCGTAAAATATGAACCGGGTTAGAAGGCGTACATGCAGACCTAGCTGCCCGAAATTCGGATTAAGAGAGGTATTTATAGGGTTTTCTGTGATCTGGGCCGAAAAACCTGTCTGCTGCATTCTGGGCCCGCTAACGGTTGGTTGCTAACGGTTAGAGCAACCGTTAGTAGCAACCGTTAGCCTCTTTTCTGTCTTTCGGGCCTGTTACTAATGGTTAAGGCTAATGGTTGGTATTAACGGTTGGTATAACCGTTAGTGCTAAGGGTTGGTGCAACCGTTAGTACTAAAGGTTGGTTCAACCGTTAGGGGTAACCATTAACTCCACGAACTTGCTACTTTTCGCCGGAAAGTTCGATCTTCACCTCTCGATCATTGTACTTTATCTCTAACGCGCTGAACACTCCCGGGTACTTAGCTGTAAAGTGAAAAACATCCAATAATCACTTATTTTGCATCGATGCAAAATAAGTGATTATTGGATGTTTTTCACTTTACAGCTAAGTACCCGGGAGTGTTCAGCGCGTTAGAGATAAAGTACAATGATCGAGAGGAGAAGATCGAACTTTCCGGCAAAAAGTAGCAAGTTCGTGGAGTTAATGGTTACCCC
>BMAC01000204.1:359419-388258 GCA_014905375.1 Phtheirospermum japonicum | reverse complement strand
CGATCTTTCGGAATAGTTGTCCGGAACGTGGCGGTACCGATTATCCCCTCTTCTTTGGCCTTCATTCTGATCTATTACGTTCCGTTGAACATTCTCCTCGTATGCTTGAGGCTGTACTGGTCCGTCGGGCGATTTAGCTCACTCCCGTTCCCATTTCTTTGTTGCACGGGTGGATGCCTTGGTGACTGGTTGTCCCTGCTGTTGTGTGACTGGTTTTCTAGCCGTAACATCGTTTCCGGAACAGGATCACAAATAAAATCAGTTGTGGCAGGCGATTCACTTGTGGGTGAGTGAGGGTGGTCTCACTTGATTCGAACGATGAACGTTGTCGATGAATGGTGCAAGTTCGAGCCTAAGCGATCTACGACCTTGCATGAACTCACCAACAAATCAAGCGTATCGACTAGAGAAAATAATTTATACGAATAAACGACTAAAATAAAAAAATAAAATGAACAAACATATTTTTGAAAACCTTTGAATGCTCCCCGGCAACGGTGCCAAAATTTTTGATTCAAGCTTTTTAGTTGCTTACTTATGAAAATTTGTCAGAAGATCAATAGCTTGCCCGCAAGAGAACGGGGTCGCGCGTAGTTAGGCAACTTGACTCGAGTCGTCTCTCGAGAAACATACAATCGGAATCCTTAAATAGTTTTGTTCAATTTCAAATAACTCATACAAATGGGGGGGGGTTTGATTAGATTTATTAACTACGAATTTAACGAACAAAACTAAATAAATTAACTAAGCTAAAATAAATTATCTAATTAATAAAATAACCTTAAACAATGAATAACTAATTCAATAACTAAGAAGTAATTCAGAATCAGCAATTTAAACTAAACATTGAAGTGAAAAACTGCTAACTGTTGCAACCCTTAGCGCTAACTTTTGCTGCTTGCTAACCGTTAGCACTAACGGTTGCTGCTAACTGTTGGTCCAACCGTTAACAGCAACAGTTAACACTAACTGTTGGTAGGAACTTAACGTAAACTGCATGCATAAACTAATCTCCAACAAACGAAGTATTAACTACTAACAATAAGCATGTAAGACTGAAATAAACTAAGATCAATTAACTAAATAGTTCAGCAAATCCAAACGAAGCAACAATACGAACATAAACGAACCAATATTCTAAACGTTAAAGACTAATGATTAAAAACTAAGAGAATTGAATAAACGTTCAAAGTTACTCGTTAAAGCTACTGGAAATCGAAAGATCTTCGGCTATTCCGAAGAGAGGACGCAGCGAACAGGACTCCAATGAATGAATCGACGTTGAATGGCTCGAGAACTCGTAGTTGTCGATTCTTCATCGCTCCTTGATCGTCGCGTCTTGTTGTTGTTGTCCGTCTTGAAACCCTCGGATTATGCTCTGAAGTTAGGGTTAGAAGGCGTACATGCAGACCTAGCTGCCCGAAATTCGGATTAAAGAGAGGTATTTATAGGGTTTTCTGTGATCTGGGCCGAAAAATCTGTCTGCTGCATTCTGGGCCCCGCTAACGGTTGGTTGCTAACGGTTAGAGCAACCGTTAGTAGCAACCGTTAGCCTCTTTTCTGTCTTTCGGGCCTGTTACTAATGGTTAAGGCTAATGGTTGGTATTAACGGTTGGTATAACCGTTAGTGCTAAGGGTTGGTGCAACCGTTAGTACTAAAGGTTGGTTCAACCGTTAGGGGTAACCATTAACTCCACGAACTTGCCTACTTTTTGCCGGAAAGTTCGATCTTCTCCTCTCGATCATTGTACTTTATCTCTAACGCGCTGAACACTCCCGGGTACTTAGCTGTAAAGTGAAAAACATCCAATAATCACTTATTTTGCATCAATTAGATCAAAACACGGTAAAATAAGTTGGAAATCTAAATATACGAAATTAAGCTCGAATGGTCCAACTTATACCAAAAACACTGATAAAAAGATACTAAAATGCTACTAAAAATAACGACAAAAGCATGTTAATCAACTACCCCACGCTTATTTGTTTGTTCGTCCCCGAACAGACGTTAGATTCAAAGTGTAACTTAGAAAGAATTTAAGTTCGAGTAATGAGTCGTGCGTTGCTACATAGATAATTTTGAAAATACAGGCACTAGTCATGCAACATCAAACACTCCACCTTTATCACATTGTCACTCCAAAATCAAATTCATGCGTCCTCACAAAAGGGTAATATATAGGGTGTACGCTCAACGCACTCAAGTATTTTCTCTGCATGGGACGTGTATACGCTCAAATCAATCTCTTTTCAATCGCGAATTAAGTGTGTTATCGAACTAAGAATCGGAAAAGGTCTTTTTGGGTTGTAATGTAAGGCTCTTTGGACGGGTATGGAATATAAGTCGTGTGGTTAAATTACTCACTCAACCTAATCTAATCACGAAGCAAGTTGCTTCACCTCGTTCAAAAGAAAAACCTCCCTATTCACTCATAACGTAGCCTTAAGATTTAGGATATTTCTCAACTCGTAAACCGTAAAACCGGCTTGTCGCTCAAACCACTTAAACAATTGAAGCTTATAACACGCTTCTTACACAACTCTTGCCTTCTAAATAATAGGCTTCATAAGATAATTAAAAATAAAACACAAGCCTTAATTAGCGTGTAGGCATTGACTAACACAAATTCAACTAGATTCACCATCCTTCTTTTTCTTTTTTTTTATTTTCCCCTTTTATTATTTTGATGGGGTATTTTTTTTTTAGATGGTGGTCCTTAATAACAAATTCCTAATAAAAATTCCAAAACTCTAATAACCAATAAAAAATAGCGACTCCTACCCCACGCTTTTAATGGGTTGTAGGGGTCGACTCAAAAAAACACTCATGGCTATAGGCATGGATAATTTGGCTATGATTGGCTCATTCGGAATTTTTAGTGGCTAAAATATATGGATATGGCCGGAAATAGGGTTTTTTCTGTGCCTTAACCTCATTTTCAAAGTCAACTACGCACAGCGGTTTCAAAGAGATATCAAGACTGAAACTTATTCAAATACATGCATTGATGATAAACACTCAGGCTACTCACAGGCTTTTTGTATGAAAAAGTTTTGAATAGACGCTGCTTTTAAGGTTTTGCRAAATCAATTGCGTCCAAATACCATTTTACAATATATAAATAATAGTTTTCAAAAACTTATGCACTTATGCACCCTCAAAGACAAAAACGTCAAATCAGACATAGTTAACTTTGACAGGCAAGCCATACAAATAAAATTCAGCGCGGAAGTAATTAATTAATCACAAATAATCACGTTCAAATAATTTCAAGTGACAAATCACGAATTCAAACATGTAATAGTAATAAGAATATTAAATCATTCGACCTCACCCCCTCTCTAGAAAAATGTGGCAAACTCCCGGTTGCCATAAATAGAAATAATGTAAGGAGAGGTAAAGAAAACGTCCCTGAATAAGTAATTGGGTCGAGTCTTGTCACTTTGAATTCGTACATCATCTCGCCGTGTAAGATCGTCGTGCAAATAAAATCAGCTCCAAATTACGCGTCTGGGTTGCTAACGGTTACACCTAACGGTTAGTATAAYCGTTAGCGCTAACCCTTAGTGATCTGAATTTCTGTTCTAGCGGTGAATTGTTCAGCAACCATTAGGGTTAACGGTTGCACCTAACGGTTAGGGTAACCGTTAGTGGCAACCGTTAGGTTCACAGATTCAGCTTAAATTGAGAATTCTGCACACTAACACCCGATTAAACGCACACGACAATATTCATAAAAAAAACATAAAGAAAATAAAATAAAATAAAATAAAATAAAATAAAAATTAAAAATTAACTAACGCTTGGGTTGCCTCCCAAGAAGCGCAACTTTTTACGTCGCTTGCTTGACGCAGTTCCAGAGTTTAATTTTTAGTAGATGGTGGATCATGGAGTTCCACCACTTCACGATCCTTATTCAGCATCATCCCTTCGCGGTAAAGCTTCACTCGATGGCCATTAACTTTGAAAGTTGTATCGTTCTTGTCATCGTAAAGAGTGACAGCTCCAAATTCATTTATTTCCTTGATCATGAATGGCCCGCTCCATCTTGACTTCAACTTTCCTGGAAATAGTTTTAATCGTGAGTTATAAAGTAAGGATAACTTACCCACTTCCAAGTTTTTATCAACGATGTGGTGATCGTGACGCTTTTTCATGGAAAGTTTCTATTTCCAAGAACAGTCATACGCCTCGTTTCGCATTTCTTCAAGATGAGTAAGTTCCAGTTTCCGATATTCCCCAGCTCCTTTATGGTCCATATTGAGCTTTCGAATTGCCCAACTTGCTCTATGGGTAGTTGAGGTAACCAATCAAATCCTGGTTCAAGGGCTCAAATCGCGGTTGGAGAGATTTGGGGGAAAATGGGTAGAAGAGCTGAATGCAACACTTTGGGCATATCGCACGAACCCTAAAGAAAGCACGGGCGAAACCCCTTTTAGTATGTTCTATGGCATGGAAGTTGTTGTTCCTGCAAAGATTTGCCTCGAAACCCATCGACTACAGAGCTATGACGAAAAGTAGAACGAAGAGCTGATGCAAGATGAGTTAGATTTAAGTGAGGAAAAAAGAGAACGGGCGATGGTAAAAATGGAGCATGTACGAGGGCGTATCCGAGAAGCTTACAACAAGACGGTTTGTAAAAGATGCTTCCAGGTGGGAGACCTGGTGTTAAGAAGAGCTGAATTAGGGAAAACGAAAGGAAAGCTGGATGCCGCATGGCAGGGGCTGCTCCGCGTCGTGCAGACCTTATCGGGAGGAGCATACAAATTAGAAGAGTTGGATAACACCGAAATTCCCCATGCCTGGAACATAATCAATCTACGAAAATTTTATGCATAGATTGTATTTCCTTGTTATTTATCTATCCTATTGAATAAAATTATAGGTTTGACTGATTTAAGCACGTGTGCATAATTAAGCCAGGATTAGCTAAGGACGGATGTCCTCAATTTTGCCTTACCTGATGGTCAGTTTAAGCCAGGATTGGCTAAGGACGGATGTCCTCGATTTCGCCTGACCCGATGGTCAGTTTAAGCCAGGATTGGCTAAGGACGGATGTCCTCGATTTCACTTGACCTGATGGTCAGTTTAAGCCAGGATTAGCTAAGGATGGATGTCCTTGATTTCGCCTGACCTGATGGTCAGTTTACGCCAGGATTGGCTAAGGACGGATGTCCTCGATTTCGCTTGACCTGATGGTCAGTTTAAGCCAGGATTGGCTAAGGACGGATGTCCCTCGATTTCGCCTGACCTGATGGTCAGTTTAAGCCAGGATTGGCTAAGGATGGATGTCCTCGATTTCGCTTGACCTGATGGTCATTTAAGCCAGGATTGGCTAAGGACGAATGTCTTCGATTTCTCCTGACCTGATGGTCAGTTATATGCCAGGATTGGCTAAGGACGGAGGTCCTCAATCTCGCTTGTCCTGATGGTCAGTTTAAGCCAGGATTGGGCTAAGGACGGATGTCCTCGATTTCGCCTGACCTGATGGTCAGTTTGAGCCAGGGTTGGCTAAGGGCGGAGGCCCTTGATTTTGCCTAATCTAATTGACATTAAATATTTTAACTTACCTGAGGCAGGTACCAGAGGATGACCTGCATTAGGGCCTGACCTGCTGGACATCCTAAGATTTGAGGAAAATAGCCCTGGATGATTAGATCCCAAGATCAGACTTGGCTAATTTTGGAGATCTAAGAAGATAAGCACATAAAACACAACCGTGTATAGTTTGAGCAAGAAAGATCGATCAAATAGATAAAAGTTCGAGAAAAACTCGAGCGTCCCATGATATTCTGGCAAAAAACGGAAAGTACATATGCAGAGGCAAGAACTCAAGATCAATTTGGCTGAATGTAGTAATCAAAAATACACTTTCATTCCACCAAAAACTCGACAGGTACAAGAGCAGATTGCACACACCCTCCAAGAAGGCTGGCAATTTTGATTACAAAAATTTAAAGAAACAAGAAAAATATACGATTCATCTGGGGGGGGGGGGTGACCGCCGATCTGAGGCTAGAGCGTGGCGGATTCTCCAGATCTCGCGCTCCGTTTCGTGCAGACGGCGGCGGTACTTATCAGACCGCTCGGTGAGAGAGTGAGCTTCACCGGCAGCGATAGTAAGACGGTTCACCGACTCAAGCAAGTCATCTTTCTCTTCCTGCATTTGATGATTAATTTGGTGGAACTCAGTCCATTCTTTCTTGTAGTAACGCTTCTTCTGCCTCTTCCTCTCCAAGAGGCAGTAGAGGTAGCCGACTTTTTCCTTAAGTAAGATCAACTGATCGGAAAGCTTGAACTTTTCGACGACCAAGGCGATGTTCTTCCGTTTAACTATGTCAATTTCTTCAAGAAGGGGAGAAGAAGCCATTTGCAAGGAAAAAATTGAAAGGAAAACAAGGAAAGTAACATATTTAAAGAACAGGAGAGCGTGGAAAAGAATCAAAAAAGTAATAGGGTTCCCGGAAAATCAGGAAACCCTAGAAAACCAAAGGCCGCAATAAGACAAAAACAAACATTATCGTTAAAATTCAAAAAATCAGTACAAAAAGTTCAGAACTTATAAAAAGCCAGACCAGCCACGCAGGCTAAAAAAACAGGTCTGGAAGGAAAATACATTTTCCAAGAAGCCTAAGGAGCAGCCTCCAGCTCCGCATCCAATTCCGCTGCTAATTGTTCTACGGCCTCCTCATTTAAAGCGCCAGGCGAGGCTCCGCCGGGTAACTCACCCAGACCGGCGAAGGTCGGGGATGGAGAAGAGTCGGGAGTGATCTGGGCAGGAGCCTGGTCTGGTTGAGATTCTGGCGGAGGAGAGCGGAAGAGGAAGAGAACGTGCACAGGAAACTCCGCGGCAGAAGCTTGGTGCATCCAGTCTAGCCCCTTATTGTAAACGAAAGATATGGGCTCTGGGGGAGTCTCCAAAGGAAGGTCTCGGTTGAAGGAGGCGTCAGGGCTGGCAGAATTGGCTGCTCTCCACTTGGCTTGCTCATCTAAACCAAAGTGATAGTAGTTCATGGCCTCAGGGAGAAGTAGAGAGTAAAGCTCTTTTGACCCTAGAAAGGCCTTTTGGGTCTCCTCCCTGGCCAGCTGAACCAATCTGAGCCCTTCCTCGGAGTCCAGAAGTTTGATTTTCCCCTCCTCTCGGGCCTTAGAAATGGCTTCATTTTCCAAGCTCCGGGCTTCGGCTAGGGCCTGGTCTCTTGCCTCGGTGCGGGCCATTTCGACTATTTTAGCTTGAGCCTTCTGTACTGCCAGAGTTTCGGCCTTAGCCTCCTTGAGTTTTCCCTTCAACTCTTCAAGTTCTCTCTCTTGCTTCTTCAGCAACTTCCCCCTCTCCTTGGCCAGCGCTCCAAAGCGCTCTGTCTTCACAGCGAGCTCTTTATTCTCCTTAACCACATCAAATTGTATCAATGATCTGGATATGCAAGTGGCTAGGAGATTTTTCTTGGAGAATTCCTGGTTGTACAAAAGAAAGAGGGGTCAGCAATTAAACAAGAAAAACAGTAATAAAATAACTGGGCAGGAAACCTACTCGCACTTCATAATGGCACCAGGACTCCAATAATTCCATGTCAGTCATTTTCTACAGGACTGGCCGATCAGCGGGTAGCATGCTTCGTAGCATAAATTGGACAGCAGTCTCCCTCGAGCAGTTGGCCAGGGAGTTAATCGGGAAAGGCCCGCTGGGGGTGATTGGCGGAAAAACACTGGGAGTTGGAAGAGTTGGGGCTGGAAGAGCTCGAACGCTAGAGGTCGTGCGTGGCCTCTTAGAAAGAGGGAGCAGATCTTCCTCAGAGTCGGGGGAAGAGCTCCTAGCGAGAGCGGGCCGGGGAGCTAGCTGTGCAGGCCTGGAGCCGACCACTGTGGAGGTGCCTTGGTCATGGCTAGATGAAGGGCCAGCCCCCTGCTCGGTTGCTGTCGCAGGCTTTGCTGCCTTTTTCTTGGACTCTTCCAGAATTTGTCGCATCATCTTATCTAAAAGCAAAAAGTGAGAGGTTAATGACTGGATAAAATCACGTGCCACATTCCAAGAGAAAAGGAACTATACCGATCTCCTTGGACAAAGGGATATTTCTGATCGATCATTAAACCAATCCAAAAACGAGGGAAGGAGGAGGTTGGTCACATGAAGAGGATTCTCGTTTAAGGTGGAGATGATCCTTTTCAGGCGAAGGGATCTATGTGTAGAAGAGAAAGGTGGGTAAGGGGGCATCCCTTCAATAGGCTTGGGATCGAAGCCCCAGTCCCCATCACAGTGGACGAAAAAGAATTTTTTCCTCCAATCCTTGTTGGAGGTAGGAAGCTTGTGTAGAAATCGAATCCCAGGTTTGGCAAGTAAGTAAAAACAGCCCGGGAAAGAGCTCTTCGCTTGGAAGAGCTGGAAGAAAGTGTGAGCAGAAGGGTCGAGGCCGGCATAGCGCATGGCCAAACTATAACAAACTATGATACGGAAGGAATTAGGGGTGAACTGAAAAATAGGTATTTGATATACCTTAGCTATTTCTAGCATTAAAGGATGCACTGGGAGACGCAGGCCTGCCTGGAATTGGTCAACATAGAAAGTTAACTAACCCGCCGGCGCTTGGCAGGCCAAGATACCTGCCGGAGGGCAATAGGGATTGTAAGGACCGAAGATATTATACTTACAATGGATTTCCTCCATCGTCCGTTCACTAAGAATAGAGGTGACCTTGGGGTGGTCAGCGGCGGCCGAAGGATACTCCAGGCCATCGGAGGAAGAGGAAAGGGTTACGGCCGCCTCTAAAGCCGCCAAAGAAGAGGGAGATAAGGAAGTGGACTCTATGGCCGGAGAACTAGACGAGGACAAAGAAGAGACTACTGTCATCGCCCTGGAATTCGACGACGGGGAAGAAGAAACCACCATAGCCTCCAGGGTGGAGGACGGTGGGGGAAAGACACCAGGGAGAGTACTAGAAGACGACGCCATTATAATAAAAGTAAAAGGATTTAAAAGTTGAAGAAGTACCTGATTTAGAAGATTGGCCAGAGAGATTTAGCCGAAAAGTTTAAAGATCGCTTGAGTATCAGGAAGAAGGAAGTGCAAAGGATTTCCGAAAATATGAAATGCAAGAAGTGAGAGGGAAAGAGAAAACTGAGAGAGTAGATAAATTCAAAAAATATACGGAAATCGATAAAGGCAGGATTTGATGGGATCCTCGCATTTAATGCGGTCAGGTGAACAGTGTCCTGATGGGTGAGCTGGAGCGTCAACCACCCTACGTAGGGCTGACGTGTCAGAACTTGGAAGGAGTGTGGAAATAGTAACCGCTTAGGGATGTGAACGGACACCACTAATGCCAATAATTAGGATTGGGTGTCAGGGGGATTTCTAGGGATTCGCGCAAGTACGAGAAGTCATAAACGCGTGGGACCTCTCTTATTGAAAAGGCCTTGGGAATATGGCAGTTCTACCCCAACGTTTTGTGGGGGGAGGAGTTGATCCGGCATGAAATAGGGCACACCTAATTTGAGGTAGATCTGCCCTGAATGAGAATAATTAAGAAATAGGTATAACTGGATCAGCTCGGTCTAGAGAGAGGTCTGTATGGGGCCCTTGGGAGAGCCGATTCTCAGGGAAAGTGTCTCAATACTTACTCCTGACTCCTATAGACAGAGTTGAAATAAGATAGAAAAGAAAATAAAGATCTGTAAAAGACCTGGTCAAAGTCAGGTCTGATATTGATACTGAAGTGGTGAAGAGGAAAAGATGAAGGAAGACCTGGAACAGGAAAGGCCTGTCTTCCAGGTTCCCGGAAAGGAGACAAGTGGGACCACTTGTCAGAATTAGTTGCGCAAACGGCCCCTGACTCACGGGTTGTGCCCCTGGGATCCCGGCTGGGGTCCCCACTAGGAGAAACTATAAATATCTCAGCCCCAAGGCTGAGACGGGTATGTTATTCTTTGTGCATTCCTTCTTTGCTAGCTAAGAGAAACCTCATACGCTTTACTGACTTAAGCATCGGAGAGGTTTCCACCGGAAAACCACCGGTGGTCCTTTCTAACGTGTTTCTGTGCGCAGGTCAAGAAGGTGTTCCAGGTTCCAGGCGTTGTTCTGGACGTCGGTCATATTTTAGGTCGAAACAATCCTCATACTCCATGTCGCTACTCTACAAACCAGCTCGCCCACCTACTAGAAAAAATGCTCCTTCCAAGAAATTAGGTCGCTTACCAAAAACACCCACATATATTACGTATGGATTTTTAATGTCGTATCACCAATGTATCAGCTTTACTTCGGACATGAGGCATCTTCATTGGAACAATGCCTGATGCCAATGTCATAGTCAAAAAGATTTTTTTTATAATTATTTTTTGCCTGCAATTTATTCACATCTCCATTGTGGAGTGTTCAAGACAGGCCATTATTTTATCCGTGTCACGTTTTAATAGTTTTTCATTTTTTGTTTTTCCATTACTGTGTATAAGTCTTGCCTTAATGAATGCAACTAAAGGTCTAGAGAATTGTAATAGTTTGTGTAAAATTTGAAGGTCTATGGTTTTAAAAATAAGTCTCGGATTTACGATATTGTTATCAATGTTAAACAACACTGACTACCAACATCGACCAGAGTAAAATAAAAATTATGCAGGGGAAATAAAACTTAAGAACACGATATAACAAATTCAGTTCACAAGTAAAAGTACTTGTGAACTTGGGTGTACAAACTCGAAAACTATATTACTTTCTTGTTTTTCGACCAATACAAGAATATTAAGTAATATATGAAAACTAAAGTATCAAAACACATGATACTAAATACTTGTCGCCTAGGTTGATCAAGCTTCTTCTCCGTTGGTCACGCAACTTCGAATAACTTGTCAATATCGAACAATGTCTCCAAGTAGTCTTCGTGTTCTTCTTCTTGCTCGTGCGTCACGTCTTGCGTCATTCTCTTCCTTGCAAAAATCCCGTGCGTAAAAGTTCTTATCAAGCTTTAGGATTCTCTTGTCTTAAATAGACAATCCTAGAATCCTAAACTTGGTAAACAAGACAAAACAAATCCTAAATACAATCTAGGAAACTAATAAAATCTTAAACATAAACTAGGAAACACAATATATTCCTAAATCTAGTTTCCTAACTTATTTTGTGCCCAAGAAAGGCAAATAAAAAAATAGGAATTATTGCCAAGAATAAATTCCTCAACAATCTCCCCCTTTTGCCTTTTTGGACAAAATACTACGATGCAAACACAAATGAAAATAAAAATACTAACTCACCCTAAGTTAGAAAGCTCCCCCTAAACAAAACACCAATGTTGTTAAAAATTCAAATCAACATTACATACCAACATTGTTCAAAAACTTAACAAAACAAACCAAAAAGGAACTTATTAACTTCGAACCCTCTTCGGATGATGAGGGGATGTCGAAGTTCCGTCACCCCTATCTCTGCGGCATTGTTCTAAAAATCGGGCTAGGCGGCCGCCTAGGCGCTCGGCGCCCTCAAACCGCCCACGATTTTTGAAAATCGGGCAAAAAAATCGCCGGGGGAACTCGGCGCCGCCCTAGGCCGCCCTAGGCGCCGGCTAGGCGGCTCTCGGCGGTGCCTCGGCGCCCAAGTCGGCGCCTAGGCGCCAGGCAGTCAAATTTTTTATTTTTTTTTTATTTTTTTTATTTTTTTTATTTTTTTTATCCAAGACGACGTCGTTTTGGTTTTAAATTTTTTTAAAGTCAATTCAATTGTTACGGGGAAAGAATTGGGACAGAACAGAACAGAAACAGACTGAGAACTCTTGCCCTTATTTATTGAACTTATGATCATTACTTTTAGTTTTGAATAGTCATATACTTTATTGTGTAGCAGGTAATATGTTGAACTATTAAATGTTGGATGTAATGTTGTAAATTAGGGTATTTATTCTCAATTCTAGGCCCCGCCTAGGCCTCGCCTAAGCCCCGCCTAGGCGCCCTAGGCGCTAGGCGCTGGTCTGGCGCCTAGCGGCCGCCTAGCAATTTTTAGAACACTGCTCTGCGCTTCCTCTTCTGCATCATCATCAATTTCCTCAAAGACTTATTGCGCGAGCGAATTATCTTCCTTCTCCTTTCCTGAGCAAGACTGGCCAATGCTTCGGCAGCAACGACATCTTCTCCATCAGCATCATCTCCAGCAACATCTTCAGCAGCATCATCATCTTCTCCCCCTTTTTGACCAGAAAGTGAAAGGGCCTTCAAGAGAGAGCTATGAAGAGCCTTCAGCTGAGTCATCTGTAAATCAATGGAAGCCACATGTGCACGAAGGACCTGTGCAGAAATGCGGACCATGTTGGGATCGGCCGTCCCAACACCACTACCAACATCGGCGTGAAGCGGCGCCTGCCAAGGAAGATCAATGACTCTAGCATCGGTAACATGCTGACCTCTCAAAGCAAACCAATCAGCTTCACTCGTGAGCACATCATCGGGACGAAGTGTCAGACCTTGGTTCTTTAGCAAGCTGAAAACCAAAGAAGGAAAACACAACGAGGCCGCAGACTTCGTGGTGACAAACTTTGCAATGGTGTCAAAAACATGCAGGCCAAAACTAAACTTAATTCCTCTCCCAAGCCTAAACAAGAACTGGGCCTGAGACCGCGTAACACACGTTGTGTTCTTGGAGGGAAACCAATTACAAATAGCAATCTTATGCAGAATAGAGTAAAGAGACGAAAGGCGAGTACTAGGGAGTTGTTCAAACCACGCATTAACTAGACCACCAGACAAGAACGAAACCACCTCATTCATATCATCAACCGTCGAGTCACCTCGGTATGGCTCAGTGCCAAACAACTCATCAATCAAAGCAGGAGTGAAAGAAAATACATTTCCACGAACAAATAATTTGCTATAATTTACGGACTCCAAATCAACAATAGAGGGCAAAAGGTTGGCATAAAACTCTACAACTATCTCTCGGACAAAAGGCATTGCCGTAGAAATGGTGGAATACATACCTTTGTGCTGAAGATAGGCAACCAGATTGTGTTTCTCGAATATCTCAACCGGGACTCGGTGCTCGGCGATCATGTGGCGGGTCTGGTAGGCGGCAAACAACTTGGCAGCCTCGGCGGTCAAAAATTTCTCCGAAAAAGGCACCATATCCTCAAGCTCAGGGGTCTGAGAAGGAGTACCCGAGGAGGACTGGAAGTGAGCACAGGCGTCGGACGAAATCGGCGTGGGAGCACGAGAAGCAATTGGAATAGAGGCAGCGCTGGAGGATGAAATAGACGGTGAATGATGTGATGTTGGTATGGGGGAACCAACATGAGTAGTAATATCGTCCTCCGCAACCACTTTCTTTTTCTTCTTGTCCTTCTTACAAGCATTAAGAATATCTCGAAGGGGCACATCAAACGAGGAATCAGGGGAATACTCAAATAACTCTGGATCAAACTCGGGTTGATCATTATGAGCAGGGGACGAAGGAGGAACATCGGTAGGCGGTTTGGCAGAGCTGGTTACTTCGCCGATGATAAAATCCAAAATAGTGTAGGGAGGGGATGAATACTCTGTCGTAGTAGAGCCAGGAGAAACCTTGACTTTCGCCAGGCTAGGTGTCCTATAGGCCTTCCTCACAAGCTATTTCCGGCGAGTAAACCTCTTTTCCGGCAGACTCGGGGCAGAAGAAAGCAGCGGCACGAACCCTTTAACCGGAGCAGCAGGAATCAAATCTTCATCATCAGGGTCGGACATCACAGTGACATCCTCCGTGAGATTCATATGCTCAATCGGCATATTGCGGCGCGGCCCCGCCTTGCTCTTCGGTACTGCGGGCGGCACAACACCGGGTGGAATATTGCGCAGGCGCCTCGACCTTTTCAAAGTAGGATTCCCCACTCGCCCAAAAGTTTCAGCAACAAACGCCAAATTGAGGGGATCATCAACATCAATTTCATTCCCAGGCTGTCCTGGGAACACTTGCGCTACAGGCATGGCGTCAATCGGCGGTGGAATTAGAACAGAAGCTTGAGAATCGTGCGTCGGCGAGGGTGGTGGTGATGTTGATACCGGTGGTGGGATGGAATATGAGCCACCACCAATTTCTTCTCGTATGTCCAGGCCACCAACCTTAGGAATGGGCGCTGGACCCTGTTCGCTGGAACGGTGTACGCCGGCAGGCAGTTTAGGAACCATTGACGGTGAGGATTGGTCTGACATCCTGAAAATCACACAAAAATACACAAACTAAATTCGAAGAAGAGAGAAGGGTTTTGTGAGAGTTGGAGAGGTGAATTGCAGAAGTGATCAAACGGTAAAAATAATATTTATTCTTTCAAAAAACGACCGTTGAAGGAGATAGAAGAAAGGAAAATAAAAGGAAAAAAGATACCTAATTTTAACTAGTTGCGGATTTTTGAGCCCAATTCCGATTTTATTTCCTTTTTAAATGAAAACCCACTCCCCCTTAGTTTAGGCTACTTGATCACATTAAAAACCCATTATCTCTTCCTTATTTTTGAACAATTAAATTGCACAGCCCTTAACACAAAATCGGCCGAAAATACATAGCTATAAAAAATGAACCATCAACCCAGTAGCATCTAACTTGTGCAATGTTAATTTTCACTCACCAAATTTGCCTCGTTATTACCTGTCCAGCCGTTCGATTTTAACTCCACTGAAATACTTAGTTAGCTCAATTCAAAACAAAATTAAGAATTTTCAAGATAGACAAAGAACACAAGCAACAATATGCACAGCAAGATGGCATCTTCACAAAGTATGAATGTCCTACGGGATGCCAAAAAAAAAACATGACCTAAAAGAATATACAAAAACATATTAAGATTTCAGTGACTTGATCCAATGTTGCTTTTTATTACTAATAACATTATAAACCAACATTGCCTCAGGTGAAGTCAATGGAAACTTACCCCTTAACCCAAGTTAATGACTACGTCAAGATCTGTCAAGAAGGTGATATTTAAAGATTGGAACATTTTGTATCCAGATTTTCTTCATCCTTGAGGGATTTGAATATTTTAATCTTCAGCAATTGCTGTTAAAAACCTCTTGTTTTTGGACCTGGAAGAAAACCAATTTCTGCGGGCAAATCCCACAATCACCTAATTGAAGAGGTTGGTTCTTTTTGCCATCACTTTTATTGCAACACAGGACCTTATTGCACTTTCAATCAAACTCAATGCATTAGAATTATGTATGAAAAGAAAGATAAAAATGCATGCAAAAGTATACAGATGTTGTGACTGATGTTGATATTGGGTGTCACAACAACACAAACCAACATTGGTTCAGACAATGCACATACCGAGATCTCTTCTCAAACGCGAGAAGGTCTCAAAATCTAATGCCTTAGTGAAGATGTCAGCAAGCTGATTATCTGTTCCAATATGCTCAAGGCTAACAATCTTCCTCTCAACTAGGTCTCGAATAAAGTGGTACCTTATGTCAATGTGTTTGGTTCGAGAATGCTAGACTGGATTTTTTGAGATGTCAATGGCACTGGAATTGTCACACAGCACAGTCAAGATACTACTGTGCAGACCATAGTCCTCTGTCATCTGGTTCATCCACAGTAATTGTGTGCATGCACTTCCAGCTGCAATGTACTCGGCTTCAGTTGTAGAAAGAGAAATACAATTTTGCTTCTTGCTGTACCAAGTTACCCAGAAAAAAACATCCCCCAGTAGTACTCTTTCTATCTACCACATCCCCAGCCCAATCCGAATCAGTGTACCCTACAAGTTCAGTACCAGTATCTTTTGTGTACCACACACCTAGTTCATTTGTACCAGCAATGTACCTAATTATTCTTTTAACAGCTTATAAGTGTGACTCTTTAGATTAGACTGATATCTAGCACATAAGCACACACTATACATAATATCTAGTCTACTTGCTATCAAATACAACAAACTCCCTATCATACTTTTATACATGGTGTTATCAACACCCTTACCAACATCGTCTCTCGATAGCTTCACAGTTTTTCCCAGTGGCATTTTCTTTCTAGTTTCACTTTCTAAACCAAAACTTTTGACTAAGTTCTTAGAATATTTAGTCTGGGAAAGGAAAATACCATCATCAAGCTATTTGATTTGTAAACCAAGAAAGTATGAGAGGTTACCTTCCATGCTCATCTCGAATGTATCGGACATCCGAGTAACAAACTCCTTGACCATCTGCTCGTTAGTGGATCCAAAAATAATATCATCCACATAAATTTGGACGATTAAGATGTGCTTATTGGATTTAAGAAGGAACAAAGTTTTGTCAAATCCTCCTCGTCTAAAGTTCAAATAAAGCAAATGTTGAGTTAGCCTTTCATACCAAGCTCTAGGAGCTTGTTTTAAACCATAAAGAGCCTTTTTCAGTTTTAAAACAAAATTTGGTTTTTGAGGATCCACAAATCCTTTATGCTGCTCAACATACACTTCTTCACTCAAGACTCCATTTAAAAAAGAACTCTTAATGTCCATTTGATGCAATGAAATCTTCATATAACAAGCAACAGAAAGCAAAAGTCTTACCGACTCAATGCGGGTAACAGGGGCAAATGTTTCATCAAAATCGATCCCTTCAATTTGTGTATACCCTTGTGAAACCAATCGAGCTTTTTTCCTCATAATGTTGCCTACTTCATCAGTCTTGTTCTTGAATATCCACTTCGTTCTCGTCACGTGGGAATATTCTAGTCGTGGTATTAAATCCCAAACGTCTGGCGAACTGGTCCAGCTCTTCTTGCATTTCCCGAATCCAGAACTCATATTTGAGCGCATCCTCCACTCGCTTGGGCTCTATTTTAGAAAAGTACAAAGACTCACGAATCTTAGAACAGTTAATAGATAGACATACGTACCTGACCATCTCCTTAAAATTTATCTGTCTCCGTCTTGTACTCCTTTCATCTAAATCACCGATAATTTGGCCCACGGGGTGGTTTTTCTGAATCCTGGATGGGATATCTCTCTGATGAAGATCAATGGGATCAGCTGGATCTTCGTCTTCTGAATCAGAATCTGATTCTGCGGCGGCTTAGCTTGATGTTGGTTCTGAATACTTGCACTATCATCTGAAGTAGGAGTGAAATTTCCTTGAGGATTTTGATCATAAACCAGATCATTATCCTTTGTAGGTTTGACTCCACTCGTTAGGTCATCGAACTTGACATTAACTGACTCAAACATGCTTCGAGTTCTAAGATTAAACAACCTATATGCATGACTATTTTGGGAATAACCCATGAAAATGCACTTGTCACTTTTTGAGTCCAATTTTTCTAGATGATTTCTATCGTTGAGCACATAGCAAATACATCCAAACACATGAAAATAGCTCAAGTTCGGTTTTTTACCCATCAACAACTCATAGGGAGTAGCGCATGACCCTGGTCTAAAATAAGCCCTATTTGTAATGTGACATGCAGTGATCATTGCTTCAGCCCAAAAACATCTTGCTATGCTATTTGAAATGAGCATAGTTCTAGTCATTTCAGCAAGAGTCCTATTTTTGCGTTTGGCTATGCCATTTTGTTGTGGAGTAATAAGTGAAGAAAATTCATGACTTATGCCCTCCGAAGTGCAGTATTTAGAGAAAGATGCATTTTTAAACTCTTTTTCGTGATCAGTTATAATCCTACTAATGTTCACATTAAACCTTACACATAACTTCTTTGCAAGTTTTTTGAAAGTCTCAAAAGTTTCAGATTTTTCTTTTAGAAATTCTACCCAAGTGAATCTAAAAAAATCATCAACAATAACTAACACATACCTCTTACCACAAAGGCTCTCAACCTCAAGTGGTCCCATGAGATCCATATATAGAAGTTCAAAGCAAGATGATGTAGTAAGACTTTTCTGGACTAGATATGGCACTCTTACCTGCTTTCCTTTCTGGCATTCCTCGCAGACTGGAATAATCTTGGTGTTGAGCTTAGGCAGCCCACTCACAGCTTCTTCTTTGGCCAACTTGTCCATCATCTTGTAATTCACGTGTCCAAGCTTTTGATGCCATAACTCAGCATCACTTAATTGGGACAGTCTGCAAAAAGCATCACTTTGGATTTGGTAGCAATTATCTGAAGTCCTTTGACCAGTGAGAATACATGGTCCATTCTCCTCATAGACTTCACACTTCTCACGGTTGATTTTGACACTAAAACCTCTGTCGCACAGTTGACTTATGCTAATCAAATTTGCAGTAAGTCCTTCTACCAGCAGCACATTTTCAAGAGTTACAATACCGGGAACATGGAGAGTTCCTTGGCCAATAATTTGGCCATTTGCGCCTCCACCATACTTTACTTTTCCACCTCGAAATCTGATAATGTTGGAAAGTATCTTTTCTGATCCAGTCATATGCTTGGAGCATCCACTATCAAAATACCAGGCTCCAGGGACGTGGGACTTCAGGGAGGTATGAATCATGTTACACTTGACGTTATTTTTCTTGACCCACACTTGTTTGAACCTAGTGTTTGTATTGATGTTGGTATGACGGAAACCAACATTGGATTTAGCAGCCGTATTAGTTCTCTGAAATTGCCTTCTATCGCCTATGATCTTCCAGCAAAAAGGTCTAATGTGCCCTGGTTCACCACAATGATGGCACACAAACTGTCTCCTTCGCTTTTTGTGGCGTTTGGAAGATTTCCGTTCTTGACTTGAAATTTGCGTTGGCTGATTAGGTTTAAACCCAATTCCATGCTTCGAGGTTTCTGGGAAGCTTATCTCTAAGATTTCATCAAGCTTCGCCTTGCCTTTGTTCAGATTTGATATGGTTCCTTGGACCTTTGTCAGCTCGGTTCTCACCTTCTCTAGCTCAGCATCCTTCTTGGTGAGCGATGTTTCCAATCGAACAATTATGTCAGTCTGATCATCCTTTTTTTTGGTTAGTTTCTCTACTTCTTTCACGAGATCCTTGACCTTGAGTACCTGTTTTCCCCAACTGACAAACAGTTGCTGGTGCTCAACACTCAGCAGCTTGTACTCCTTATGGTAACCAGTAGTTTCAACATTCAAGCACACGATGTTGGTTTCAAGGTTCTCAACATGGACATCGTCGTCCCAAACAACATGGGTAAATAAGGATGGAACAGGTTCAGTTGACTCGGAATCATTGACATCCTCAGTAAAATCAGTAGCAACCATGCTTTTCTTCTTAAGAGTGTTAGGACATTCGTTTTTGTAGTGTCCCCAACCTTTACATTCATGACATTGCACCTCACTGAGTGGTCTCGTGGGGTTGGATGTATTTGGAATTGAGGAAGTGGACCGAGATCTGGGAAGAGCACGTCCAGTGAATTTTGGCGTGGACATCTGTGGCCTGGTCTTCGTATTTGAGCCTCCAAGGCTATTCTTCTTCTTCAAGAAACTGTTGAAACGTTGAGTAACAAATGACAATTCGTCTTCACCAAGGGTAGTGGATTCCATCTTTTTCAGAATTCAATTGAAATCAAAGTTCTCTTCGTCTTCATCGTTGTCTGGATTAGTCTCAGAAGTAAAAGCAACATTCTTCTCTTTTAAGTTGGAACCAAGGTGTTCCATCTCATACTGCTTAAGGTTTCCAACTAACGTGTTGAACTCAATGTTATCAACATTTTAGACTCTTCTATGGCAACCACCTTCATATTATATTTTTTCGAAATAGACCTCAACAATTTTCCTAAAAGACGAGAGTTAGTTATTGCCTCACCAAGTTCTCTGCACTCGTTTGTGACGTCTGACAGTCTCATGGCGTAGTCCATGATCGACTCTCCTTCTCATTCATTCTCATCGCTTCGAAAGTGGACATCAACATTCTCAGCCTTGATTTCTTCACGCTACTAGTTCCTTCACACACACTTTGGAGTGCGTCCCATGCATCCTTAGCTCACTCGTAATTCTTGATGACTCGATAGTAGCTTGCATCTACATAGCTACACAAGGTATTGATGCATTTGGAATTCCAGTTTGCAGCAGCTGCTTCCTCAAGAGTCCAATCTACTTCCTTTTTGGGGAAGGTTTCGCCTTCACCATCAGTACAATGTGGCTTTTCCCATCCTTTGTTTCTAGAGAGACTAATTCTCCCCGTTGAGGATCGGTGGCCTTGGATTGCCTTGAGCGTCCATAACACCTAAAAAATAAGGATCAGTACTTAAAAGGTTAAGTAACCCGCTCTAGATGCCAATTGTAAAATTTGAAGGTCTATGGTTTTAAAAATAAGTCTCGGATTTACGATGTTGTTATCAATGTTAAACAACACTGACTACAAACATCGACCAGAGTAAAATAAAAATTATGCAGCGGAAATAAAACTTAAGAATACGATATAACAAATTCAGTTCACAAGTAAAAGTACTTGTGAACTTGGGTGTACAAACCCGAAAACTATATTACTTTCTTGTTTTTCAATCAATACAAAAATATTAAGTAATATATGAAAACTAAAGTATCAAAACACATGATACTAAATACTTGTCGCCTAGGTTGATCAAGCTTCTTCTCCGTTGGTCACGCAACTTCAAATAACTTGTCAATATCAAATAATGGCTCCAAGTAGTCTTCGTGTTCTTCTTGCTCGTGCGTCACGTCTTGCGTCGTTCTTTACAAAAATCCCGTGCGTAAAAGTTCTTATCAAGCTTTAGGATTCTCTTGTCTTAAATAGACAATCCTAGAATCCTAAACTTGGTAAACAAGACAAAATAAATCCTAAACACAATCTAGGAAACTAATAAAGTCTTAAACATAAACTAGGAAACACAATATATTCCTAAATCTAGTTTCCTAACTTATTTTGTGCCCAAGAAAGGTAAATAACAAAATAGGAATTATTGCCAAGAATAAATTCCTCAACAGTTTGTATTGGATACGTTTCGATGAAGAATTTCAAAACAAGGTGAAATTCACATTCTCAGACAAAACTCTTTTCGATAAAGCTGGTTTTAGTTATTATTAGCTACCTTTTAGTTGCAGTTTTATTTAATTAATAAACCAATTTGGTCTTATTTCGAAATTTCAGTCTTCAAGCCCTTTTGGCATCAAGTACAAGTTCCATCTCGACGTAGATATAACTTTTATTCTTTCCGAAAGTTTCGTATTTATCATTTTATTTTTTTTTAAATTATTATGGTTGAGCAATTCTCTTGTAGGATGTTGTTGATGAAAGTATGAATGTCCTAGAGAAAATCAGATTTAAAGACATAATACTTGATCACAATTATTATATATATCGTAATATATATGGCATTGCATTTATTGAATTATTATTTTGATTGTTTGTGATTATTAATATAAATGTTCCCGTAGAGTTAATGTTGTCATTGATATGGTGAGATGTCATTGATAAAATATTGCTCTTAAAATAGCCACGACTAATGATTATCAAGATTGGGATATTGATAATAATATATGGCGGCATGTGGTCTGCATCACATTTTAGAGAATGCAGTAAGTCTCACGACTGCGAATAATAGTTATTCGTGATGGGCACATGGATACTTTGGAGAGTATTGGTAAACCCTACTGATAAGTTATTTATTGTATGTCTATAAACTCATCAGTGTATAAAGCGTGTGATAATCATTCGACTTGAGGTCAATACGCACCTTATTTGCTGAGTGGTGTACTTTGACCATGACCAACGCTTGCACTCCTTTTGGGGTAGATACGGCTTGTGTTGGGTGCACCATGATGTAAATGAAGGTAGTAGTTGAGCCAAGAAAGAATTTATTCCTCGATTGGAATTTCGAGAGAGATCACTCATAATCTCTATATTAGGTCGACTAAAGTCATTGGCCAATGCAAAACATATATTCAATATAGTGATTGAGTATGATCTATTTGTCGACTAATAAAGATGAGATAAATTGATTAAGCCATTGAGATAGACACTTGGATAAATCTTAAGCTTAATCGAGTGATACGGAATGAAAGGAATTTCACCAAAGCTTTGTATAAAGGTTATAATTCGCTGAGTTCAAGTGAATGTTCTTTATATATTGAGTTCGTCCAGCTAAGCCGTCTAGGAGTTTTGTTTGTATCATCATTGGATTGATGTCATATATAAAGGCCTATAGGGTCACACTATATGCGATTAGTTTTCCGATTTAAGAGTGTATCAAGAAAGTATTAAATATTCAATTTAGAATTGTAATATTTAATTGTTAATAATTATGATATTAATTTCTATTTGATAGAAACTATTTAATTAAATTAAATTGGATTTGAATTTAATTATCTATGTTATATTAATAAAGGTACTTGGGCTAAAATTGTTTTGGGCCCATGTCTTCGACAGTCCAACCCTTTTTAGGATTAGGGCTCTCTTATGTACCTAGTATAAATATAACATAAAGTCATAAGTTGTAATCAATGAAAAGATAATGAAAAACAAGAGAGTTTTTAGAAAACATAAATCCTAATTTTGAGATTGGGAGTTCTTGAGCTTTCATGAGATTTTCTAGCTTTCTTCACGATAGCAATACACTGAAGTTGGATCTTGCAGTCGGAGAACTAATCGCGTGGATACCATAGTTATTGAACTCGGATTTGAAATTTACTGTAACGGTTTCATGCTTTTATCTCGTTTATTTATCGTATAAATATATTTGTGCACAGGATGGATCTGTTGGATCTAAAATTTTAATTTAAAACTTCCGATGCACGAGCATGGTGTTCGTCTCTACGAATTCCAACAGTGGTATCAGAGCCCGGGGCTGTGTTAACGATTATGTTTATAAGTTTATAATATTAATCATGGGTTAGATTATAGTTTAATATTTTTAATTAGATCAAAATAATTATTAATTTTTAATTTGATTAAGAGGTTTTGTTTTAATTTAATTAGATTAAATTATTATTTAAAAAAAAAATCTGAAAATTGTGAATCTGGGAAACTGAAAAAGGAAGGAAAAACCATACCTGTGTTCTGCAAAACTCCGTCGGTGATGGAGCGACTCCCGCTGGAGATACCGTTTGACGGAGAGACAGCCTGCTGGGCGGGCAGTCGAGACGCGGCCAATTGTCGGCGAAGAGGCGGAGTGATGTTCGGGTGTTGGATGTGGGACCGCAACGCTTCAGGCCAAATTTCCGGTGGCTCCGGGAGCCATTCCGGTGGGCCATCATTGCCGGTGGCTTCGGCTCTTCACAGGCTATAGCCTGGTGCCGACAGTGGTGGCCGACGAGGCCCGAATCGAAAGCCTTAAATTGGGTTTAAGGCTTGGGTAAATTTTTTTTTTTTTTGAGAATTTGATATAGTTTTGGGCTTGATTGTAATTTTGAAAATTTATGAAAATCACAGAATTGCCCTCAGTTTTTAGAAAACTGCGAGGTTGCACTTTTTAGAAACTGTGTTTTGACCCAGAAACCTTTTAGATAGCTGTTTAAGACCAAATGGCATTTCTGTAATTATTAAAATTTTTGAAAATTGCAGAAAGGACCCTAAAACTTTCAGAAAATCTTAAGGGGCTGTTTGGCTATGCTGAAAATTTTGAAATTTGTATTTTTCTGAAATCTTTTAAAATTATCTTAGAAATTAATTTTAAATTTAGAATTTAATTAATTTCTAAGTTAGAGCATTTTTAAGAATTATTTATAAATAAGAATTAAATTTGGAATTTAATAATTTCTAAATTTTAAACCTTTAAAGTAATTTAGAAATCGAATTAAATCTAGAATTTAATTTTCTAAATTTAAATGATTAACTCATGATTATTATTATTATAATATTGCATTATTTGATAATGTAAATTAAATTAAAATTTTGAATCTTAATTTAATTATGGAATTATTCCTCTACTTGCAATAATTGTCTATGTGCTCGTATATTACTTTTTAGCATAGAGTCCGCATATATTGTCTGGGTAAGCGGCGGCCAGTATTTTTCTGACCGTTTTCTTAAAAACTCTGGGTAGGTGGCGCCCAATATTTGTCAGACCGTTTGCTTATAAATTATGGGTATGTGGCGCCCAATAATTGTTTACTGTTGATTTGGATCTTGTTAATTGTTAAACCCTGATAAATGTTCCCCAAATAAAATATGAGTCTCATCTTGGATAAGCGCGTTGTCCATTATAATTGGGTGAGTACGAAACCTTTTTCGTCCATGAGTATTTGCACCCTAGTGCTTGCTCTGGTCGACGAGGTCAAGGCTCGCTCATAGGTGCATATGTTTGCGATCGTGTAATGGGGTTGCCTCACTTAGTTCTTTCTTGTCGCCCTAGCGTCGGAACCAACTAAGGGCGTAAGATCGAATTAGATTTGATCGACCAAGAGTTATGATTGTCTATAATTGGTTTGGGCACCTACCAGTTATGCTATTGTGGTCATCAGCCCTAGCAGAGGCTGCAATAGTATGAATATGGATCTTGGCTCACTATGATCATATTTTATATGAGTCCGTATTCTACCGTGGGGTCGTAGAATATGTTAAAATAGTGGGATCTAATTATTAAAGTCCTTGTTAATTAGTTAATAATTGTGATCATAGGAATTAGAATTAGAGTTTTAATTCCCTCTCTATTTATTTTATCCAGATTAGTTAAGATGTCGAATTTATCATTGAAATGTTTGGTTGAAACGAACAAGTTGACTGGACCAAACTTTATGGATTGGTTGCGCAATCTGCGTTTAGTTCTGAGACAGGAAAAGATTGAGTATGTGTTGGACACACCTGTTCCTGAGATTCCTGATAAAAATTCTCCTGAATATGCCAAGTTTGACATGGGTATTCATGGGAAATATAAGGATGATGCAACTTCGGCACAGTGTGTAATGCTAACTGCGATGACAACAGAATTGCAGAGGCAGCATGAACACATAGCCCCTTACGAAATGTTGGAGCATTTGAAGAGTCTCTATGCTTCGCAAGCTCAAACTATGGAGTATGAGCTGCTAAGAGATCTCTTTAAGTGCAAGCTTCATGATGGGGGCAAGGTGTCTGAGCATGTCTTGAAGATGATAGGGTTGATTGAGAGGTTGGCTTCGATTGGAACGAACCTACCTGAAGATGTCTCAGTCAACTTGATCATGAATTCGCTTCCTTGTTCATTTGAAAACTTCATTGTGAATTATAATATGAACAACACGAAAGCGAAGCTTCCCTAGCTTCATAACATGCTTAAGACATATGAGTCTTCCACCTCAAAGGGCAAAGCTATCTCATGGTGAGTACATCTGCTAGATCTAACCTGAAAGGTAAGAAAAAGCATAAAAAGAAAACTAAGGCTGGGCCTAAGCCTATGCCTTTGAGGCCAAAAGGAGGTGCTCGTAAGAAGTCAACATTGGCTAAAGATGTGTGCTTATATTGCAAAGAAAAGGGACATTGGAATAGAGACTGTGAGAAGTCAAAAACATTAGATGTTTTCGGCTCCTCAGGAATGTTTATCATTGAGATAAATATGTCTATTAATAACTCTCACTGCTGGGTATTTGATACCGGATGTGGCTCTCACATTTGTAATAATTTGCAGAGGCTAAGTGACAGCAGGATGGTTAGACCAGGGGAAGTTTGCCTGCGCGTGGGAAATGGAGAAAATGTTGCTGTCGGGCGTGTAGGGACTTATAAATTAGATTTACCCTCGGGTTATAGACTAAATTTATATAATTGTTATTGTGTTCCATCGATTACGAAGAAAATTGTTTCCATTCCGATGTTAGACATCGAAGGGTTTTCCTTCCATTTTGCTAATAATATTTGTTTATTTACACATAATGGTATTATTTATGGAAATGCTCCACTTGTGAATGGTTTATATGTTCTTGATTGTAGTCGCGACATTCTCAATGTGCAAAAACAAACGTATAAAGTTAAGTAATATGAATAATGCCACCTACTTATGGCATTGTAGGCTTGGTCACATAAGTGAAACAAGAATCGCGAGGTTAAGAAAGTTAGACTACTTAACACCATTTGATTTTGAGTCTTATGGACAATGCGAATCTTGTCTCAAAGGAAAAATGACCAACAAGCCATTTTTTGGGAAAGGCATACGAGCAAAAGAGGTGCTTGAGCTGGTTCATACTGATGTATGCGGACCTTTTCCTACTCAAGCTAGAGGTGGTTATTCATACTTCATTACTTTTACTAATGACTTCTCTAGATTTGGACATGTGTATCTTTTGAAGCACAAGTCAGAGGCTTTTGAGAAGTTTAAGGAGTATATGTTAGAAGTTGAGAAACAAGTTGAAAAGAGTATTAAGACTCTTCGATCGGCTCGAGGAGGAGAATACTTGAGTAAAGAGTCTCTCGATTACTTAAAACTTCATGGAGTCCAATAGCAATGGACGCCTCCTGGAACACCACAATTGAATAGTATTTCTGAAAGGAGAAATCGAACCTTATTAGATATGGTTAGATCCATGATGATTTTCTCAGATCTTCCGACATACCTATGGGGGTATGCTTTACTGAACTCAATCTATGTTCTGAATAGAGTTCCATCAAAGTCAGTAAATAAAACTCCATATGAGTTATGGCATGGCAAGAAGCCATCACTTACGCACATGCGAACCTGGGGTCGCCCTGCATATGTAAAGAAGATGTTTACTGACAAGTTGGAATCTAAAAGTGAGAAATGTTATTTTGTGGGGTATCCTAAAGAAACACAAGGATGCTATTTTATCTTCCTGGAGAACATAAGGTCATTGTTTCCAGGCAAGCGACTTTCCTTGAGGAAGACTATGTCTATAAGGAAAGAAGTCGAGATAAGGTAGAACTTGAAGAAATTCAAGAACCAAAAAGTGACATGGAGGTTCAAAACTTGTCTAATGACCTAGACAAGAATTCAGTGGGAGCTTTTGGTCATTCCTATAGTGAAGATTTTTCATTTAGAGGACAATCTTTAGCCAGTGGGAGCATGGATAGAATTGATGCAGTAATGCAAAATTTATCATCGCAACCAATGGAAGACCAAGCAAGGTTGCACAACTCCCTCCTTAGGAAGTTCATGTTGATGACACTTCTGAGAAATCTCAAAATGCTGGACCATCCAGCACAGAAGAACCTTCTCACGATCAGAACACTCAAAAGACTCAAACGCGTGATAACCAACTTCGTAAGTCTACTAGGATTCATAGGCGATTGGAAAGACTAAACTTCCTTGTAGAGGGTCAATGTGACGTGGAAATTCCGGATGATGATGAACCTAGAACTTACATTGAGGCTATGTTAGACATTGACTCAAAGAGGTGGCTTGAAGCCATGAAACCAGAAATGGACTCGATGTACACAAATCAAGTTTGGAACTTGGTTGACTTTCCAGTTGGGGTTAGACCCATTGGGTGCAAATGGGTCTTCAAGAAGAAGATCGATGCAAATGGTAAGGTACAAACCTACTAGGCTAGGTTGGTAGCAAAAGGTTATAGTCAACGAGAAGGAATTGACTATAATGAAACCTTTTCTCCAGTTGCAAAAATCAAGTCCATTAGGATTTTACTTGTTATATTTGCATAGTATGATTACCATATTTGGCAGATGGATGTTAAAACCGCTTTCCTCAATGGTGAATTAACCGAGGAAGTGTATATGATACAACCAGAGGGTTTTACGTCTGAATCGAAACCCAAATCGGTATGCAAGCTACAAAAGTCTATTTATAGAACTTAAACAAGCCTCTAGAAGTTGGAATATTTGTCTTGACAAAGCAATCAAATCGTTTGATTTTGTTAGAAACAAAGAAGATCCATGTGTTTATAGTAAGCTCACTGGAGGGAGTATGGTTTTTATTATTATATATGTTGATGACATATTGATAATTGGAAATGATACATTTGTCATGCAATCAGTAAAGGTTTGGTTGTCCAGCACCTTCATGATGAAGGACTTGGGTGAAGCCTGCTATATTCTTGGAATTATGATCTACCGGGATAGACCTAATAGAACATTGGGGCTATCACAGTCCATGTACATATATAAAGTGCTAAGACGATTCTCTATGGAAAATTCCAACAGGGGACTTATTCCAATGAGTCATGGTATCAAGTTATCAAAGAAGGATGGCCCTTCTACTGATAAGGAACTTGAGCGCATGAAAAGAATCCCATATGCTTCAGCAATAGGATCAATCATGTATGCCATGATTTGCACAAGGCCAGATGTGGCTTATGCACTTAGCATGACTGGCAGATTTCAGCAGAATCCTGGGGAAGAATGTTGGAAAGCAGTCAAGAGTATTCTTAAGTATCTTAGAAGAACTAATGAATACTTCTTAGACTATAGTGGACAAAAGAAATTGGCAGTTACTGGGTACACTGATGCTAGTTTCTAAATAGACCATGATGACTTTAAGTCATATTTGATATGCCTTCATTATCAATGATAATTTAGTGAGTTGGAATAGTTCCAAGCAAACTATTGCCGCTGATTCGGTAAATCGAAGCTGAGTACATTGCTGCATAAGAGGCAGCTAAAGAAGCTATCTCGATAAATAAATTCTTAAGGAATTAGGGGTAGTTCCTAGCACCAATATCATTGTATTGTGACAACAGTGCTATTGCGCTAGCAAAGGAACTGAGATCCATGAACAGCAACAAGCATGTACTAAGACGCTACTACTTGATCAAGGAGATAGTGGAGATAGGATAAATTAAAATAGAGTGTGCTCAAAGTCATCATGTTATGGGTAAAATGATGAGCATTTTGTAAACCTAAATATTGGATATATAGGTGATTGGCTCTAGGCCAAGTGGGAGATTGAAAGTATGAATGTCCTAGAGAAAATCAGATTTAAAGACATTATACTTGATCACAATTATTATATATATCGTAATATATATATGGCATTGCATTTATTGAATTATTATTTTGATTGTTTGTGATTATTCATATAAATGTTCCCGTAGAGTTAATGTTGTCATTGATATAGATGTCATTGATAAAACATTACTCTTAAAATAGCCACG
>BMAC01000204.1:270064-358484 GCA_014905375.1 Phtheirospermum japonicum | reverse complement strand
TTTTTAGGATTAGGGTTCTCTTATGTACCTAGTATAAATATAACATAAAGTCATAAGTTGTAAACAATGAAAAGATAATGAAAAACAAGAGAGTTTTTAGAAAACATAAATCTTAATTTTGAGATTGGGAGTTCATCTTTCGTGAGATTTCCTAGCTTTCTCACGATAGCAATACACTGAAGTTGGATCTTGCAGTCGCGTGGATACCATAGTATTGAACTCGGATCTGAATTTACTGTAAGGGTTTCATGCTTTTATCTCGTTTATTTATCGTATTAATTTAAAACTTCCGCTGCACGAGCATGGTGTTCGTCTCTACGAATTCCAACAGTTGATTGTCACGAATGGATTGTCCCTTTTCATGTCTTCAAAGCGTTGGCTGAAGAGTAATCAAGATTTTGCCTTCATGAAAATGTGAAGGCTAAACACCCCCAATTGTTGTACGAGTCAAAGATGTATAAATTACTTCAAGGAGGAAGTAATAAATAATCTCTTCTCGTTCGACCCAAGCATTGTTTTATTTTTGCATTTCTTAAAATTATTTTTATCTGTGATCTCACTGTTCGATAATTCTTGATTTTGGTAGCTAGAATTCTGAATGTTGGATGGTTTGGTGTTGAAGGAGACTATAATGTCCTTGTGATGGATTTGTTGGGACCCAGTCTTGAAGATTTGTTTAACTTCTGTAATCGTAAGTTGTCTCTGAGAACCGTTCTCATGCTTGCTCATTAGATGGTATTCGAATTTATTTGTTCATGTTGAATTAAAATTTATGTCAATTTCATGTTTCAATACATATTTGGTAATTATTATTATTATTATTATTATTATTATTATTATTATTATTATTATTATTATTATTATTTTCTCTCAGAATGTTGTTTCACAAAAATTAAATGAAGTTAATTTGACCTCGAAGGCATTGATTTCAACCGTTCAGGCAGGTTGGCTTTTTCTTTCTCCAATTGACCGTTTTCTCATTATTTATCAAGTCGACCATTTTCCTACATGATATTGACTTTTCGATCCATTTCCAGTGTTGTAGTTAAAGAAGAAAAGAAGTTAATTACACCGATGGCCGTGATTGCCGAGGTTTCACTCTCAAGGTACAAATCCTGTCTAGATTAGTTAATTTATGTCCTAAAAAATTGTATAAAATTTTATGGTATTGAAAGTTGTATGGTAATACAGGCAGAGACTCTGGAGGATTTGCATGAGTGGGAAATGACACTTTCGAATGCACCTAATGCCCCTCTTGTTATGGGACAAAATGGAATATTCTGGAATGATTAGTCTAACGGTGCTGATGCATCATCAGAAGGTACGCTTCTTCTCACTACGTAATATGCGGTGATTTTTTTATGCTGTTGCTTAAATATTTATTTTTTTTGGGTTCTGCTTTATAGTGAAAGCATAAGGTATCTTGAGGCAAGCTCTGATGTCGAAGATGTTGAATGTCGAATACAAGAATATGAAAAAGGTTGGATTTATTATCCTCCCCCAGAAAACTAAGTGAAAATAGAATATTTATAAAAACTTTTAATTGAATTCAGGAAAAACTGAGTTTTCGCCTGAGGAGGATCCACATGTTATAGTTGATTGTGTAAAGGTAAATTCTTTATGGTGTAGAAACATACTATTTGCATTTTTTAATTAATTTTTATGTTGGTCACTGAAGTTTTTTTCTCTACCAGTATGCTCTTCGTGAATTACCTTCATCACCATTTCCTGCTTCTTGTTGCAAGGCTCTCCTTGAAGCTTGTCGTAAGTTTGTTGTTTCACTATTTTTGTTATCCGAGTGTTTTGTATCTTGAAGTGCCAAAAAAAAAAAAAAAAGAGGAAACATAGACGCTTTGAATTGTAAATGTGCATGTATGTCTCTTCATGGCTAAGTAATCGGTTTGTCTATTAAGTGGTTATTTTATAGAATCATATCTTTGGAAATGTACAAGTGATTCCAACATATTGGATTTGGAATTACGAGTATTGCCCAAATCAAATCATAAAAATTCACTAATTTTTGACAACTAAGATACGTTTAGCTAGCCGTGAATAAAAATAAAATGTTGCTGCATTTGGAAACTCCATTTTATTTATTGCTTTATTTCGATTTTATTGTAACGATCAGGAATTGAACATAACATGAGAATAAGCGTCGTGCGCTTAGCAATATGCGAAACATTCCCAGAGCCAAATCGTTGCTTATTACAGAGGTAAAAATGAGTCACAACGGTTTTATTTCGCCTGTGACCAATGAACATTTCCAAACTGCTCTTAGAATAAGCATTTGTTTCTTCTTCTTCTTCTTCTTCTTCTTCTTCTTGTATGTTGCGTTCGGGAAGGATGAATCGCTCCCAAAAAGAAATCTATTGATTCTCTCCCAATTGGTTGGACCGTAGGTGCGATGATTTACTTCACGGGCAGTCGATAATAATCGAATCTTCGAAGTAGTTAAAACGAAAAGGAGTCCAACCAGAGGTCTTGGGATACTATATTATGTATTGTTGGATTTGTATATAGAGCAGATAGATCTTATGATATATGAAACAATCCATAAGTTCGGATTAAASTGTTTTTGGGCAAGATGTTTAAACATCGGACTTCTAGGATTCACCAACCCTAAGCCTAAGATTATCAAAGAGATGCAACCCTCATGTCTAGTTGCCATCGTTGAATTTGGAATCTTCTTCTTCTTATTATTATTATTATTTGTATCCAATTTTCTGTATCAGTTGAAATTGTGTAATGTTGATAGTTGATAATGGTTTTTCATGACTGAAAAATTAGGATGATCAGTATTTATTATTGAGTTTTAGTGTATTCTCTGGCGATATAATTAATATATTCATAATATTTATTAATTGTGATTTTGATGTATTCATGCATTTATTTCATTTCTTTTTAACTTTTTTAGAACTTTCTACAAGGTAACTTTTGTACACCCGTTTTGGAAACCATAAATAAGGTATTTTTCAATATCCGTTCTGGAAAATAGACTTTTTAGAACAAAGAATTTAAATCCGTTCTAGAAAATAGACTGTTTAGAACGGATTTTTAAAATCGTTCTAGAATAAAGACTTTTGAGAAGGTAAGTCTTGAGATCCGTTCTGAGAAATAAACATATAGAACGTATGACTTGAAATTCGTTATACAAAATAGACTTTTTAGAAGGTAAGTTTTGAAATCCGTTCTAGAAAATAGACTTTTAGAACGGATTTTTAAAATTTGTTCTAGAAGTTGTTTCTAGAACGGGTGATCGAAGAATTCTTAGAAATCTAGTTTTAGAAATCTTCTCCGCAATAGTACGGAGTCGATTGTAGAGCGGTAAGTTTTCCCAAGTCATGTCTCTCGAGGATAGATATGATCGGCGGTCGGTGTTTTTACTTAATCTCTTGTTAATCTTAATTAAACTTATCTAATCTAAGAAAGCAATAAGTCATTGGTTTGAGTTGAGTTTTCAGTGCTAATACTTGAACTGAAATGAAAACTTTGAAAATACTAATTAAGACTAAGATTGAGAAAGTTAAAAGCTTGCTCGAAATTAACTAATTTTAGTGAAAGTAATTAAACTCTAATTAAAATCCTTAAATAAATTAAAAACTTACTAAACTAAATAAAGCTTGTAAATGAAAGAGAAATTGGAGGGAAAAACAAAGCTTTAAAACTAAAGAGTCAAAGGGCATTAAATGAGTAGAAGTCAAATAATTTAAAAATGAAAAGTTCCATATAACTTTCAAGACCAAATGATTGCTTGAACACTTGGGTAAAAAGCTTCATAACATGCTATAATGGAGTTTTATGCAAGAAGAAGTTTAAAAAGCTAGAAGATGGAAATGAGAAATTGAAATGCCAAGGAAACAACAAGACCTACAACTTAAACAACCAACACCAAAACAACAACAACAATAAAAGAATAACACACAACATAAAAGGGAAAGATTACTACCAATCTTGCATTCAACACAAAAGCTTCAATGTTTGCTACAATTGATTTGTACTTTTTTGTACGCATTTTTGTTACCTTTTTGTGTTGCGTTTGCATGTGTTTTGCTTGTGTTTATGGGTATTAGGAGTCGTTGTGGCCTATTTTGTTAGTTTTAGGTTTTGTAGTGTTTTCTTAGTTTTTTAGTAGTTTTTCTTATATTTTCTTAGTTTTTTTTATTAGTTTTTGTTTTGAAGGTCAACTTTGGTCAAAGTGGGCCCACGAATAGTTCAGAAGATGATTCAAACCCGAGAAACTCATTTCCAATCCACAACATATCTTTGGTGTGAGGGTCGACCGGAAATGACGAGAAATATGGCCATTTTAATTGTCAACTCTTACATTTGCTCGGTGGATGTCTCAGTTGTCGTAATACAAGCATAACTCCAAAACTATTTGTGACATTTGCCTCCACCTTATATCATTTTAAAGATGATAGAAATGTATAAAACTCTTGTGTTTACAACATTCACAAATTATGAGTTTAAGAATGATAAAAAGCAGCTTTAAGTGGAGACAGTTTGCCGTGGCCTCATTTGTGGCAGGTTTTGGTGCGTAGCCCATAACTCTCGGAAGAAAAATCTAAATGACACTAATAAAACGCCAAATGAAATCCAAGAGGAAGGGCTAAATATCATATGAAGACATTGTTAGCTGATTCCGTATATTTGTCAGTCGATCGATTGAGTTTCAGTCGATTGACTGCTCGGCCGAAAGTTTGGTTGTTTGAGGATGAAGCAATCGATAGACTGCCTTTCAGTCGATTGACTGGCAGTCGATCGACTGAAATGCTGAAGATGTGTGATTTTGGCGAAAAAAAAGACCATTTTGCCCCTTATCTACCCATATATGATTCCCACCCATTATCCACAAAAAAATTAACTCTCCTTGTTGGTTTTGGACCTAGTTCCATCTCCTCCTAGCATTTCATTTCTCTTTCAATTTAAAACCCTAGCTTAATTCTTAGCTTATGTAGTTTAGTTAGCTTAGTAGTTAGTTTATCTAGGTTAGTTTAAGTTGGCAAGTGTTGGAGAGGGTGACAATCTCCTATACTTGTTGCTCCTTGTTGTATTGAAGATTTGGATTTGCTCTTGTGGATGTAATCTAGTTTTGAAGCTTTGGTGTTCAATGAAATTGGTATTTTTCTTTCCCTTTACTTTTATGCTTGGTTATTGATTTATTGTTCATGTTGTTGTGTTGTGTTTGTTAGTTGAATTTTCTTAGGGTATGTTGTTAGATTTAGTTTGTCTTGTTGTTCTTGCAATTCAATTCCTCTTGTCTTTGTTTTCTTTCAAACTCCATGGATGTTGGTTTGAAGCTTTTTACTTCTTTAGTCTAAAAAAACTCTTGGGTTCTTGAAAGATTTATGAAACTTTCTTCTTTGGTGATTTGGCTTTCTTTTCAATTTATTGCTTTTAATCAATTTCAATTTCAAATGCTTTTAATTTCCCTCCATGTCTTCTCCTTTAATTTCAAGCCTTCTTGATTTTAGTAGTTCTAATTTATTTAAGGTTTTTAATTAGGTTTAATTAATGTCATTAAAATTGATCACTTTCAAGCAAGCTTTAATTTGTATTTGATGCAATTATTTTAGAAACTACGGGTTTAGGTTCGTTTAGAACCATTAATCGGATTTTGTTGAGGCTCGGGATCGACAACCCCGAGTAGTGGATTAAGTGCTCGGCAAAAACCGATTGATCGTGGAGACGAACCGAACACCCTAAACCCTCATTTTCATTATTTTCATTTAAATCTCTTTTAATTCTTGTCTTAGTTGATTAACTATCAAAAACTCAAACCAAATCAATGACTTTCTTAGGAGTAGATTAGTTTAATTTAGATTAACAAGAGCGTAAGTAAGAACATCGACCACCGATAATATCTATCCTCGAGATACACGACTCGGGAAAACTTACCGCTCTACAATCGACTCCGTATTATTGCGGAGAAGATTTCTTAGAGTGCTAAGAATTTTTCGATCAAATTTTGGCGCCATTGTCGGGGATAGATTAAGGCTAATGGTGTTTTTAATTATTTCTCTTGTTATCTTAGTTGGTAGTTAATTTAGATTTTTATTTTACTTTCGATGCTCGTAATCCTTTGTTGAGTGTTGTGTTTACAAGGTACTCATTCGGGAAGCCCGATGCCGCTCGCTTACACTCACGATGATCAAAGGATGCCTCTGCCGCTTGATTGATCTGGCCGAGGATGGCAAACTACGGAGCTAGTTTGCCATACGACGACCCTTATATCCAAACTCACAATTATCCAAACCCTTACATCCAAAATCCTGAGTATCCAAATCCGTACACCACTCCCCCAAGCTATCGGTCCCCCTCGACATATGATGAGCCGTATGCTTCGATCGGTCGAGAATGGGCCCAAACTTTTGATTATCCCGGCCCAAGCCCTTCATATTCTCTACCGATTACACATCCCCATAACCCGAGCATGGATCCATATGCACCGACTCGTGGTCTTTATGATCCGGTTTTTGACGATCCATATGCTCAACTCGCCCCGCCTTCTTCTTACCCGAGCTTTGACTCGTATGCTCCCCAAATTCATGATTCATATTCTTGGAGCTACGACTTTTACGACCTACCCACTCCGAGTTCGTATACTCCGAACGATGACCCGTACACCTCACTTTTTCAAGATTCATTTATGACCTAACTCCCGGACTTAGAGTCTCTCTTAGCCGAGCTTGTTGAACGCCTTGCTCGCATGGGGACTCAAGTAGAGCAAATTTCCAACGATGTGGACGAGCTTAAAAGACCATGTCTTGACGACATGCCCGTCTTTGATGTGGTGGATCCCACGGTCATTGATGGCAATTCGAGCTTTGATGATATTTTGAAAGAGGTGTTCAAGTAGGTGGAGTTAGAGGGTGAGGATAATGGGTCGGAAGTCGACGTTACCCCTCTCGTGCTTCTTGAAGATGTTGTAGCGGAAATTGAGGGGGAGTCACTTTTGGGGTCTCCAACGGCACTTGGAATGTCGAGCCTACTTGCTTTTGGCGAGGATGAGGAAGTTGTGCCGGTTTTGGAGGATGTGAAGATACTTGAGCCTCTTTTGCCACCACCCGATGCCATTCGTATACTTGATCAAGAGGTGGTGGAAGAGGTAGTGGGGAAAAGAGAGGAGATTACGGTCGGGGAGACGAAGGAGTACGTTGACCCATTTTAGGACGATCACGTTTGGGTGGTCGACTACTCTCTCTTCCGACCACCGAAACAAGCCCGCTCTTTTATTGGTTTGACATTCCGGCATGCCCGCCTTGGTGATTTTTATCACCCGGTGTGTCTACTCGAGAACACCAAGGCGTGGCATGATCGCCACCTCTTCTTGGATCCCGGATAGCATCTTTTATATAACCGTCGAGCTTTAGATTAACAAGAGAGTAAGTAAGAACACCGACCGCCGATAATATCTATACTCGAGAGACACGACTCGGGAAAACTTACCTCTCTACAATCGACTCCGTACTATTGCGGAGAAGATTTCTTAGAGGGCTAAGAATTCTTCGATCAACAATCTTCAAAGGGTAAATCAAATCTTCAAAATAACAAAAGCCACAAATGAGGATATGTCACCTTCTCCCACACTTGCTATATGCCTTGATTTCTCACGGCTCGTGCATCTCGTCTCAACCTCTCGGGATTGGGCAAAAGTGGGGCCAATTCTCGTCTAAGCGATCGTCTACCTTGCATACACAACATGCAACAAAGGATTACAGGTATTGAATGTAAAACACTAATCTAACCTATCTACTAACTAAGATAACAAGAGGAGTAATTAAGAACACCATTCGCCTTAATCTATCCCCGGCAACGGTGCCAAAATTTGATCGAAGAATTCTTAGCACTCTTGTAACGCCCAAGTTTTTATTTCCTTATTATGTTAGACCCAATATTTTTTTTTTAAATTATATTCTATTGTTTCAAGTCCACTAAACCTATTAATCAAATCCAATTACATTATTCTTATTTTATTTTATTTTTACTAAAATCCAAATTCAATAACAATATTTTATTTTACAAAAGTCTAATCCAAGCCCAAGCCCAAATTTAAACAATTATTTTTATTATTTTGTTTTACCTAAACCCAACAAATTAGCCCGGTTCACCAAGGTTACAACCCTAATTTTCTAAAAATATCTCCACTCTTGGTTTTTAAAGAAAACCCAAACAACCTCCAAAGATTCATTACAATTTTCATACGTCCGCAACAAGTAAAACCCATTCTTGTTTTTTTTCTAAAATTTTTCAAAGAACACAATTGATTAATCCCAATTTCCGGCAGCCATCGTAACCGGACCGGCTGCCGATTCCTAACCACAACAGCCATCGACCACCACGATCTCCACCGCTACGCCACGACAGCCCAAATCAAAACCCATCACCAAACAACCCGAAACAAACCCAAACCCATCATCGAACCACCACCACGGTCGATTCCAATCGACAGCCACACAACACCGCCCAAATCGGACCCCTGTCCAACCTACAGCCCGACTTTCCTACGACGAATCTCCACCAYCCACCCAABGAACAYYGCAGCCACCCGAAACAACGCCATCCCAGTCACGGCCCGATCAAGACCCGACTGTGCCCGAGCCCAGTCGAAGCCGTATCGCTGTCGCCCATGTCGCTGATTTCCAACCACCACCTTCACAGCCGATCCAAATTGCCACCCGAGTGGCCCCACGAGGAACTAGCCGAGTCACCTTCACTGTCGATTTTCTGGAGAAAGGAAAGTCCACTCGATTGTAAACGAGTCTAGTAGAGGCATCTCGCGATTTTCCCGTAGCCATTGTTAACCGAGTCATCGTCGCTGGGAGACGTTCGCCGAACAACCATCGTGGTCAATCGAAGGAGAAGGGCCCGATCGATTCCCGAATTTTGAGAAGAAAATCAGTCAGGCCTGGGGGTAGTCGTCGAGGCCGCCGCTGCGGGTAGTCGTCGGGGCCACCGCTTCCGGTAGTCGTCGGGGACGCCGCTGCCACAGGTTGCCGCCGCCGACAATCAAAGAAGGAGAAGGTCCGCCCGAGCCCAAAGATGACGGAGCGTCGCCTACCCAATCGCCGCTCAAGTCGCCGTCGCAGGTTGTCTCTATTGCCGTTCACCGTTCGTCGAGCCGCCACCGTGGTGGAGCCGAAGGGGGGTGTGCTGCAGCCATTTCTAGATTTTTAGAGAAGAAAGGAAACAGACGGGTTCTAATGAATTTGGGCTGAAAATCCCTAATTCATATACAACAACTTTCAAGAAATTTCCAATTAGCCCAAATACTTTTAGCCTTGTTCAATTGAGTTCCTRATTTACCAAAAACCCYAWTTTCAGCCCCARAACTTATCAGAAACTCCATCCCAGCCCATAAGCATTTTAAGTTATCTTATTTCCAGCCCTCCAACTTCATGAACATTACCAAAAGCATCCATATCTACCAATTTATTTAAATTCCATGATCGGGCGTTCGAATCAAGGTTACGAATTCATTATCTTTTCAATTATTTCAAATTAATTTTTAAACACAAGTTCTAAGTTAAGCTATTATATTCAATGTAGGAAACGAGGGTTCTCGAAACTAGGATTTTCAAGCGCGAGCATCTACATTCGCATTTTCACAAAACTACATTTAAAGGTTGGTGATTCTAAACTCTTTTCAAAACTATGTTTGTCTATGTTAAATGCAATTATATGAATTATCTATGTCTCAATGCAACATTCTCTATGTTAAATGCAATTATATGAATTATCTATGTCTCAATGCAACATTCCATAGTAGCTTTCGAGCTAAAACAATGACAGTGTGTTGTAGCCATTTATTTATGATTTATATGATTTCTTCTTAACATTGCCGAACGTGTTCTATGTTTGACTATGTTAAATGCGATTGTATGAATTATCTATGTCTCAATGCAACATTCCATAGTAGCTTTCGAGCTAAAACAATGACAGTGTGTTGTAGCCATTCATTTATGATTTATATGATTTCTTCTTAACATTGTCGAACGTGTTCCATGTTTGACTATGTTAAATGCGATTGTATGAATTATCTATGTCTCAATGCAACATTCCATAGTAGCTTTCGAGCTAAAACAATGACAGTGTGTTGTAGCCATTCATTTATGATTTATATGATTTCTTCTTAACATTGCCGAACGTGTTCTACGTTTGACTATGTTAAATGCGATTGTATGAATTATCTATGTCTCAATGCAACATTCCATAGTAGCTTTCGAGCTAAAAAAATGACAGTGTGTTGTAGCCATTCATTTATGATTTATATGATTTCTAAATTCTTAAATTGACGTGTATGTTTGACTATGTTAAATGCAATTATATGAATTATCTATGTCTCAATGCAACATTCCATAGTAGCTTTCGAGCTAAAACAATGACAGTGTGTTGTAGCCATTTATTTATGATTTATATGATTTCTTCTTAACATTGCCGAACGTGTTCTATGTTTGACTATGTTAAATGCAATTGTATGAATTATCTATGTCTCAATGCAACATTCCATAGTAGCTTTCGAGCTAAAACAATGAAGTGTGTTGTAGCCATTCATTTATGATTTATATGATTTCTTCTTAACATTGCCGAACGTGTTCTATGTTTGTCTATGTTAAATGCGATTGTATGAATTATCTATGTCTCAATGCAACATTCCATAGTAGCTTTCGGGCTAAAACAACAGTAGCTTTCGGGCTAAAACAACAGTAGCTTTCGAGCTAAATCTATGGTTGGCCAACATCTATGAACGACTGACAGTGTGTTGTAGCTATTCATTTATGGTTTGTATGATTTGTGTTTAATATTGACAAACAAATCCCCACTGAGCGAGTTGAAAGCTCACACCCATTTTTATCAAACTTTTCAGGTTGAGGAGTTGGATGTGGTACGAGGCGGTGGATGCGAAGATGCTATTTTCAATGCTATTTCATTTTCCTTTCTATGAATTGGTATCTTAATTTTATGTCAAATTACAAATAAATATTGAGACTTGTGTTTCTATTTAAAACTTTTGAATAGTTCAGTACTACTATTTTGATTCATTAAGTGAATCTCCTATTTTCAAATAAATATTTAAGTTTTATTCACACTTCCGCTCAATTTATGTTGTGATTGTAATTTATTGAAAACTCATGCCCTTGTTTTTGAAAGTTTTGTTTATGAAAAATCAAGTTTTACATTTTTCAAAATTGGGGCGTGAAAACTCTAGTTTTAGAAATCTTCTCTGCAATAGTACGGAGTCGATTGTAGAGCGGTAAGTTTTCCCGAATAGTGTCTCTCGAGGATAGATATGATCGGCGGTCGGTGTTTTTACTTAATCTCTTGTTAATTTTAATTAAACTTATCTAATCTAAGAAAGCAATAAGTCATTGGTTTGAGTTGATTTTTTAGTGTTAATACTTTAACTAAAATGAAAACTTTGAAAATACTAATTAAGACTAAGATTAAGAAAGTTAAAAGCTTGCTCGAAATTAACTAATTTTAGTGAAAGTAGTTAAACCCTAATTAAAAGCATTAAATAAATTAAAAACTTACTAAACTAAAGAAAGCTTGTAAATGAAAGAGAAATTGGAGGGAGAAACAAAGCTTTAAAACTTAAAGGAGTCAAAGGGCATTAAATGAGTGGAAGTCAAATAATTTAAAAGGGAAAGTTCCATATAACTTTCAAGACCAAATGCTTGCTTGAACAGATTGGGTAAAAAGCTTCATAACATGCTACAATGGAGTTTTATGCAAGAAGAAGTTTAAAAAGCTAGAAGATGGAAATGAGAAATTGAAATGTCAAGGAAACAACAAGACCTAGAACTTAAACAACCAACACCAAAACAACAACAACAATACAAGAATAACACACAACATAAAAGGGAAAGATTACTACCAATCTTGCATTCAACACAAAAGCTTCAATGTTTTCTACAATCTTCAAATGGTAAATCAAATCTTCAAAATAACAAAAGCCACAAATGAGGATATGTCACCTTCTCCCACACTTTCTAAGAATAATCAACTAAAACTAACTAAACTAAACCAAAGATTAAATCTAGGGTTTCAAAAGATAGAGCATTGGAATAGTAAAAGTTGGGCTTGGAGGAGATTGAACAAGTACAAAAACCACCAAGGAAGGATAAGGCTTGGTGGAGAGAGTGATGGGATATATATACATGGACGCAGGGGTAAAAATTATCACCATTGGTCAAAACTACAAAAATTTCCTGCGTCGCAGTCAATCGACGGAAATCCTGTCGATCGACTGCTTCATCCTTCGGCAAAACTTACTGCCGAGTAGTCGATTCGTGCTTTGTCAGTCGATCGACTGGACATGCAGTCAATCGACTGCATGTCAGTCGATCAACTGGCAATGGCTGCTCCCTAGTGTGTTGTAGCCATTCATTTATGATTTATATGATTTCTTCTTAACATTGTCGAACGTGTTCTATCTTTGTCTATGTTAAATGCGGTTGTATGAATTATCTATGTCTCAATGCAACATTCCATAGTAGCTTTTGGGCTAAAACACAGTAGCTTTCGGGCTAAAATAACAGTAGCTTTCGAGCTAAATCTATGGTTGGCCAACATCTATGAACGACTGACAGTGTGTTGTAACTATTCATTTATGGTTTGTATGATTTGTGTTTAATATTGACAAACGAGTCCCCACGGAGCGAGTTGAAAGCTCACACCCATTTTTATCAAACTTTTCAGGTTGAGGAGTTGGATGTGGTACGAGGCGGTGGATGCGAAGATGCTATTTTCAATGCTATTTCATTTTCCTTTCTATGAATTGGTATCTTAATTTTATGTCAAATTACAAATAAATATTGAGACTTGTGTTTCTATTTAAAACTTTTGAATAGTTCAGTACTACTATTTTGATTCATTAAGTGAATCTCCTATTTTCAAATAAATATTTAAGTTTTATTCACACTTCCGCTCAATTTATGTTGTGATTGTAATTTATTGAAAACTCATGCCCTTGTTTTTGAAAGTTTTGTTTATGAAAAATCAAGTTTTACATTTTTCAAAATTGGGGCGTGAAAACTCTAGTTTTAGAAATCTTCTCTGCAATAGTACGGAGTCGATTGTAGAGCGGTAAGTTTTCCCGAATAGTGTCTCTCGAGGATAGATATGATCGGCGGTCGGTGTTTTTACTTAATCTCTTGTTAATTTTAATTAAACTTATCTAATCTAAGAAAGCAATAAGTCATTGGTTTGAGTTGATTTTTTAGTGTTAATACTTTAACTAAAATGAAAACTTTGAAAATACTAATTAAGACTAAGATTAAGAAAGTTAAAAGCTTGCTCGAAATTAACTAATTTTAGTGAAAGTAGTTAAACCCTAATTAAAAGCATTAAATAAATTAAAAACTTACTAAACTAAAGAAAGCTTGTAAATGAAAGAGAAATTGGAGGGAGAAACAAAGCTTTAAAACTTAAAGGAGTCAAAGGGCATTAAATGAGTGGAAGTCAAATAATTTAAAAGGGAAAGTTCCATATAACTTTCAAGACCAAATGCTTGCTTGAACAGATTGGGTAAAAAGCTTCATAACATGCTACAATGGAGTTTTATGCAAGAAGAAGTTTAAAAAGCTAGAAGATGGAAATGAGAAATTGAAATGTCAAGGAAACAACAAGACCTAGAACTTAAACAACCAACACCAAAACAACAACAACAATACAAGAATAACACACAACATAAAAGGGAAAGATTACTACCAATCTTGCATTCAACACAAAAGCTTCAATGTTTTCTACAATCTTCAAATGGTAAATCAAATCTTCAAAATAACAAAAGCCACAAATGAGGATATGTCACCTTCTCCCACACTTTCTAAGAATAATCAACTAAAACTAACTAAACTAAACCAAAGATTAAATCTAGGGTTTCAAAAGATAGAGCATTGGAATAGTAAAAGTTGGCTTGGAGGAGATTGAACAAGTACAAAAACCACCAAGGAAGGATAAGGCTTGGTGGAGAGAGTGATGGGATATATATACATGGACGCAGGGGTAAAATTATCACCATTGGTCAAAACTACAAAATTTCCTGCGTCGCAGTCAATCGACGGAAATCCTGTCGATCGACTGCTTCATCCTTCGGCAAAACTTACTGCCGAGTAGTCGATTCGTGCTTTGTCAGTCGATCGACTGGACATGCAGTCAATCGACTGCATGTCAGTCGATCAACTGGCATGGCTGCTCCCTGCTCGATTTCCTCGTTTTTTGCTCCAGCCGTCCGACGGTTGTCGTTCGTTGCTTGCGCTATGTTCCCTTGCTTGTCTTCGATTTTTCGTTCCATAGCGATTCGAACGGAATGCTCCAAATGTGTGCGGGTCCCGCTTAGTCCTTCTACGGCCAAAAATATAAAAACGAGTGAAAAACCATGAAAACATAATAAAAACCGCGCAAATACTACAAAAACCTAAAACTAACAAAATAGACCAATTCGACTTCTAATACTCGTAAAAGTAAGCGAAACACATGCAAATACGACACAAAAAGGTAACAAAAACACGTACAAAAATGTGCAAATCAACGGGTTTGATGAATAAAGGACCGGAAAGACGACTTTTTAGAACGGGTAAATAACCATTCTAGAAGGTCTGACTTTCTAGAACGGATAAAAAATAATCGTTCTATAAAGTCAGACTTTCTAGAACGGTTGTATCTAGAACGCAACAGAATCCGTTCTAGAATGTCTTTTTTATTCGTTCTAGAATGTCTCTGTTGCACTAATGGTCCCTTTCTAATAATGATATACGAGAGCTCAAAGTAGGATATAAATCAACTTAGAGAATAAAGTGAGGCTTGTGCCCTCTTTATATGGATAAGAGATGTGTTCCCAATCTAGGGTTCCCATCTCCTATTCAAACCACAGTACCATAAATAGCCACCGACTTAGAATTAGGATTTCTCCTATATGCTAAGTTACCATAGATATTGAGCCGAACTTTTCGGTTCCTTTCAAAATTAAATTACCGGTTAACTGATACGCATCTACGCTTTGAAAAGGAGTTTGAGTTCGCCCTCAAGAGAATGGGATCACTTGTAGACTAGTAACTTAACTCGGGTCGATCTCTCGAGGAATGGGAATCGGATTCAATGATGCTTATTATTGTAATATCACAATTCCTATCTAAGATACGCGATCAATGGGGTTTTGGAAAGGATTCAATTTCAATAACTTTAAACAAAACGAGTACTTCTTGTCTCGAAGGTGTCAACCTCTCGACAAGTTATGAGGATAGTAAAAGGTGTGAACCAAATAAGAGCTTATCCTAATTATACCAATAATCTTAAACATGCTTTCAACTAATTATAACAACTAATGTTGGAACACATTTAACAACCCAATACCACTAATCGATCTAAACAACTTATGAGATTATTCCAAATGCTTCAATATCATCAATACGAAAACACCTAACCAATCGCAATTTCATTCTCAATCAAATAGCAATATCTCAAAACATAATAACATGAAAACGGATCTCCAATACTTCAATAAGATATCAATTAAACATCCAAAAGCAATTGTTCATAAATAATCCAAAATCACAATCGTATGAATTCCAAATATCAAGTTATTTTAACAAACGATCAATGAAATATTATCTAACATGTTCTTTAACTGTTCACCACAACTCCCAAATCAAACTACTAAGAAAACATCAAAGTTACGAGTTCAGAAATTACTAATCGTTGAACTATTTTCAACGCGCGAAGATGATGAATGAATGCACTACAAGAGTTGCATAGAATCTCGAGGCTTGTCACGAACCCAGAATCCTAGCGACGAAATACGGTTGCTGCGAATCGAACCTTGAAACGGCGTTGTACGGATTTATGCTAGAGGTGTGAGAGATGTGTCAAATCTCTCAACCTTTGTGGTGTTCTAGGGTGTCTCAAGCCTTTCAAAAGTCCCCAAGGCTGAATAATCCCGAACCCTAGCTTCCTCTGGCGTTTTTAAGCAAGCTTTGGCCGTTTCGTAACTGAAAATTTCTGAATGTCTGCATGCGTAACGTACATGTCCGATCGGACGAAGGTCTTATCCGATCGGACAAAGGTTACTATCCGTTGCTTCATGGTGCGCCAGTTCGTTCGGCTGGTGTGCTAGTCATCAGTTGGTCCGATCGGAGACATACACTGTCCGATCGGTGGGTGTCCTTTTGGTCTACTTTTGAGCGTCACTTCTTCTATCTTTGTGCCTTGGATCCACCGGATGCTCTAGCTGTATAAGAAAAACACAGAATTACTCTCATTTAGACCGATTAGCGATCAACAAGTCAGAAAGTTAAGTAAGGAAACAAAAAGTGCAAAACGATGCAATTCGTCCTAGTCTTAACCCGAAAAAGATAATAAAAAGACTAAAACAAGACTCGATTATGTACAGATTCGTAACAAAAACGTACGAATCAACCACCCCATGCTTAATTGGTTTGTTCGTCCTCGAATAAACGAAAGGATCAAAATCAAGAAAAGTAAAAGTAGTTAGAGCTATGAGTCATGTTGTGCATATAGTTTAGTTTTGCAATTATAAACACTTTCGACGAAACCATAAAGCTAACTCGTATTATATTTTCACCTTGAAATCGAAAGAATGCATCCTCTCAAAAGGGCAATATATCATGGGGCACTCATTCGCTCATGTTTTCAACAGGTAAGTGTATACGCTCGAATCATCATAGTCATGCATTCCGCGACTCGTGAAATTCAAAGACTCATACATCGCATAAGTGTGCACATTCAATCAAGAATCGGATTAGGGCTTTTAAGGGTTGTAATGTAGGCTCTTTGGTAAGGTATGTCATATGTATAGATGTGTGGCTAACTTGTGGACAAACGCAATCTATAACTCACTCAATCCACCCTTTAAAGCATAGAGCGTAAATTTTGCTCCTCATCCTTCCCAAACAACCATATACATTTATTTTTAGCCTTTTATAGCTAAGTCTCTTTTCAACCCCCGAACTCGAATACTTGCTTTATCCAAGAGGCTTATTTTTATTTTCTAGATACCTTTTTGAACTTAAGCACCCTTATTATTTATTTATTATTATTTGTTTTTTCTTTTTGTGCTCTCTCTCTCTTTAGAGAATCCCACTAATTTCCACCCTGCATTCGTCATATCTCAATAAACCAATGATAAATAAAACTTTCATCTCACAAATTTAGATGAAATAAGAGCTGCAATAATGCTCGTGGATAACAAAGAAATGGAATTAAGGCTCGAAGGGGCTCATTAGGATTTTTAGTGGTTTTTATTTATGAATAAGGCCGGAAATGGGTTTTATATGTGCCCATCGTCATTTTCAAGACCATTCACAACATGAAATGATGATAAACACACAAGGCTTCTCACTAGGGTTTAATTCAAACTTTGAAAACAAGGTGATCGAGCTTTTGAAGTTTTGTAGAATTGGTAACGACAAAGTGTTGTTTTAAATACATATATATAAGTATTTTTTGAAAAATTGCACTTAAAAAAGCTCAAAAGACTTTAAACATCATACCACATAATACTTGATTCTGACAGGCATGCCAGTACAAACACAAATAAGTATGGGCAAATATTCAACAAAAGCTGACGTAATCAATTGGTTGACTAGCATTTTGTTACGAAAATATGACTATGTTACTAAAAATGGTTTGAACTAAGCATGTAAAGGACTCTAAACGATTATACGAGGACTGTGGAGTTGTCCGACTGGTCATAGAGCTCGACCGATCGGACTGGAATCCAGTGGACATTGTCCGATCGGTCGTCTCTGTGTCACCAATCGGACGGTACCGTCTCCTCCCCCTATCAAGAAAATACAGCAATCTCCTGGTTGCTAAAATGTTAACATGAACATAGAGAATTGAAAAGTGCCAATAACCAACGCATGCAAATGAATAAACCACGAGTTAACAATAGTCATCCAAACACAAACATAAAAGAAATAATAATACATCAATAAATCCGAGTAAAAAGTAAATAGTCTAGAAAGCGAATAAAAAGTGGATAGAGTGGTGATACAGATAGTGGGGCATGGGCCCGCCTACTGGTCCATGTCGTCCAGAGGTGGAGGTGGGTAGCATTGCTCGAGATGGGAGAGGCGCTCGTCAATTTGAACGAGGTATCCATGATTCGCCTCGACGCTTCTGGACAACCAGGCAAGATGCTGACTGGTTTCTGCCCAGTTGTTGCTCATTGTTGTCAATGTGCTCCTGAAATAACGAGCCTCCTCCCCAGCTTCCTCACGCGCAGCCCAGGCATCCTGTCGAGCGTTTCTCGCGTGCTCCTCTTGATGGATGCGCAATTCCCCCATTTGAGCCATCATTCGCGCTTGGAAATCCTGCTGCTACTGCCACTGCTCGTCCAAAAAATACACACCATCCCCATACTCACCATGATCATAAGTCTGGGAACCGGTGTTCCCATTTCCTCCATTATCTTCGTTCATGGTCTCCTCCCCATTGTCCTCCTGATTCTCCTCGTCATCATCTTCCTCGTCTCCGTCATCAGCATCGTCATTGTCGGTGTTCTCGATTTTTTCGTCTATCAACCTCTCCGAAGTCAACTTGAATGTCGGGATAGCTACTTTCCGACCATTAACCGTCCGACTCTCGACCATCATCGCTACACTCGAGTACACGATTTCATCGTCATAGGGGTCGCAACCGTGGTGCCGGGCGAGCTCGGTATTAAAAGCTCCCAGAGTGAGCTTTGCCGTTTTCTTTTCCCTCAGTTGTTGAATGTTCTCGATTGCAGCAATCAAGAGTGGATAAATATTCATGTTTCCTCGGTGGTAGTCCATCCACAGTGCCTTCATTCGGTGGACGATATCCGTGTAGCGTCCTCCTTACCGAGGAACACTTGCATGAAGAATTTGTATGTGAGGTAGACGGCATTCGACCTTAAAGACGTCGAATTGAAATGGCACCCGGGCTCCGGTGGCGAGCCGGAAAGCTTGGTCCACCATGCTTTCTTGTCGTAGTCATCGAGTTGGAAGGTTTGGTTCGTTTCCCTTTCGCTATTGATCCCAAAGATGGCATCGAGGTCCTCTTAGTCGGTGTGGAGCGTTCGGTTTTGGAGACGACATTTGAAGGACCCATCGGCGAGTGCTTCGAATGTCGTGAAAAACTCAAGCATAAGGGTGCGATAGCCCGGTTGATTCACCCCGGCCCATTTTATTAAGTCGAGAGTCGTGAGTCCCTTAATGAATTTCTCGGCCATTTTATCACCTATTGTAACCTTCTCTTCCAAAAATTCGATATTGATGAAAAGGGGGTGATAGACGTCCCGCTTAATCAAGTACTAGTAGAGCGTAGTCTCACGTTCGTCCTTGAGGTCAAAGGGAGCCAACCCTCCCCGGGTGTTGCTCGGGACGCGGCCAGTAGTTTTTCCACGTCGTTAAAGAGAAGAAGATGCCATGACGGAGTTTAAAAATTCACAAAAAACAACTAAACTTCTCACAGGATTTTCATCGAACACTTAGTATGCACCTCAGAAATTCAACCAATTCAAGCTCAAATTGGACAAACCCAACTCCAATCACCTCAAAATCTACAATTCAATGCCCCCAATAATTCAATGAGCTTGAGTTTAAGCCATTATACCTTGAGTTTGTCGTGTTTGGAAGCGGTGGTAAAGCTTGGTATGTTGTGAATGACTTGTGCTTGATTCCCCAAATTTCTCCGGACGGAAGCAATTAGGTGTGTTATGTCTCCAATCGGACGCGTTGTTGCTCTTAGTTTTTCCGAGTTGTGAAGTTTTGAGGAGTGAATTCGTGATTGTTGCTCTGCGAGGGAGAAGAAAAGATTTTCAGGAAAAAACATGTGAATGGCCAACAACAGTTTTATAAACTGCGCAGTCATCCGATCGGTCGGTGTAGTGGTCCAATCGGACTGGAGTCCAGTGGGCTCTGTGCGATCGGTCGAGGTCCTTGACCGACCGGTCTGCACTGTTCATCTTTTTTTATAATAATTTATATACTTATGTATTAATTATTATTACTATTATTATTACGGTGCCCTACAAAAAATTCATAAACAAAATCAGTTTTGAGCAAATTAATCCACACAATAAATCGTTTATTTAATAATTCGAGCAAAATTGCTCATTTATTTCGATAATCAAGAACATCGCAATAGCTTAAACATTAATTTCTCTCGATCAATGGCCTAATAACTACTTAGGTTCGAAAACTAGCTGTTGAAGTTCTTCCACTTGCTCTTCGAGGTCAATAATCCTACCTTTCAGACGTATGATCTCAGCCTCCGCATCGTCCAGGATAGTGTGAAGGCGCTCGATGTTTCTAGTTAGAGCGACCTCCTCGGTAAGAAATTCGTGGATATCGGTATGTAGTTTATGGACCTTCTAACGATACTCTTCCACCTCTTCTTAAAGCTTCTCGACTGTATCCTCGTACTTCTTCCTTGTCACCCAACCATAGGCAGTGTTATTATGATGGTTCATGGTGTTTGGATGCTGGACAATACTCGGAAAATGAAAGATAAGAGGAAGGATTGGTGTGGAGGTTAAGGGCTTGAGGTGGGTTTATATTGGGTTGAGAGTGGAGGGGAGAGGATTTTTAGAATCAAGATAAGATCAAGAGTAGGGGAAAGAAAATATTTTCTTAACCTTTTATAAAAATCAACCCCAAAAATAAAGATCCTCTACGAATCGGGTAAGATATTTCGGCACTCCGAATCGGCTGAAGATGTTCTCTTGGATGAATTTGAGAATGATCTCGGAGTTAGCTTTCCTTGTGGGAATTGCCTCCACCCATTTCAATACGTAATCAACTCCTACGAGTATATACTCGTACTCTCCACTCCTCGAAAAAGGACCCATGAAATCGATGCCCCATATGTCGAATATCTCAACCACTTGATTGCGTACTAAGGGCGTCCCGTCCTTCCTTCCTATCGTCCCCGACCGTTGGCATTTATCACATGTTTTGCAATATTGATGTGCGTCGGAGAAGAGTGAGGGCCAGTAAAAACAGTCTTGGAGGACTTTGAAGGCTGTTTTCTGGATTCCGAAATGCCCTTCCTCATCATGGGAAAATCTTAGCACATAAATCTTCTCTTCGTTCGGTATGCATCTCCGAAAAAGCCCATACTTGCAATGCTTGTAGAGATAAGAATCGTCCCAAAAGAAAATCCTGCATTTAAACAAAAATCTCTTTCTTTCTTGCGAAGAAGTATGGTTAGGAATAATTTTACAAGCAAGGAAATTATCAAAATCAGCATACCATGGTTCGTTGATTTCTTCGATAGCATTCGCACTTTCATAAGGGAACACGTCATCTACAAACTCAACCTTATTAGGCTCCCCCTCCAATAGCATGCAGGACAGGTGATCAGCAACCCCATTTCCGCTCCCTTTCCTATCCTTAATTTCAACATCGAATTCTTGTAAGAGAAGAATTCAACGAATCAATCTAGGCTTACTTTGTATTTTGGCGAATAAGTGACGAAGCGATGCATGATCAGTGTGCACAATGACCTTGGAACCAACGACGTAAGAACAGAACTTATCCAATGAGAACACTACTGCAAATAGTTCACATTTCAAGTGGTGTAATTGCATTGGGCGCTTTTTAACATATAACTAGCATAGTAAATGACCCTAAGTATTTTATCCACTCGTTGTCCTAAGACTGCCCCGACTGCTTCGTTTGAAGCATCAAGCATAATCTCGAAAGGGAGAGACCAATCAGGTGCAACTACAACTGGTGCTTGTGTCAATTTTTCTTTTAAAACGTTACAAGAACTAAGACACTCACCATCAAATTCGAAAGGCACATCTTTCCTAAGCAATTTACATAACGGGCGACAAATTTTTGAAAAATCTTTAATGAAACGTCTATAAAAACCCGCATGTCCCAAAAAGCTCATAACTCCTTTGACATCCTTAGGGGGTGGAAGAGTTTTAATAACGTTGATTTTCGCTTTATCAACTTCCAACCCCTTACTTGACACTACATGTCCCAATACAATCCCGCTCTTCACCATAAAATTGGACTTCTCCCAACTCAAATTTAAATAAGACTCGACACAAAGTTCAAGCACTTTTGTTAAATTTTTCAAACAATGAGAGAAAGAAGAGCCAAATACCGAGAAATCGTCCATGAAGACTTCGAGGAATTCATCGATGAACTCGGTGAAGATAGAAATCATACATCTCTGAAAAGTCGCAGGGGCATTGGATAAGCCAAAAGGCATTCTCCGGTAGGTAAATGTGCCAAAGGGGCACGTGAATGTGGTCTTCTTCTGATCCTCTGGGGCTATCGCAACTTGGTAGTAACCGGAAAGGCCATCCAGAAAGCAATAGTATTCATGCCCTGCTAGCTTTTTGAGTAATTGGTCCATGAACGGGAGTGGAAAGTGGTCTTTCCTCATCACTACATTGAGCTTCTGATAGTCAATTCACATACGCCACCCGGTGGTTAGGCGTGTTGGGACGATTTCCCCCTTTTCATTCTCTAATATCGTGATGCCTCCTTTCTTTGGACAACGTGCACCGGGATAACCCACTTGCTATCGGAGACGGCATATATAATCCATTCGTCGATTAGTTTGAAGATCTCCTTCTTGACCACCACTTTAAGCGTAGGGTTCAAACGTCTCTACCCCTCTCGTACCGGCTTCACTCCTTCTTCTAGATCGATCTGGTTCATGTACGCGACCGGATGTATCCCCTTGATGTTACCGATACACCATCCATTCGCTTGCTTGTATTTCTTGAGAACCTCAATTAGTTATCTTTGTTCATGATCAGCTAACTCCGCAAAGATGATTACGAGTTTTTTCTCATTGGAATCGAGAAACACGTACTTGAGATGGCTTGGAAGCGGTTTCAACTCCAACTTGGGCTCCAAAGTGGGTCCAATGGGCGACTCAAACTTGGGTTTTTCATTAATATCGAAAAGAGTGACCACCCCCTCCGCGTTCGAATCAAACTCGTCGTCCTCGACGTCATTGTTCTCAATTGGTACAACACCAAATAGTTCTCTCATGCATTGGTCCACCGAGTCAAGGTAAGAGCAATCGGGACCAATCATAGGTGATGGAATTTTTTGAATATCCTTGAGCGAGAACGTCACTGATTCACCTAACACGGAAAGTGTCATTCTTCCTCGTCCAACATCGATTAAGGTGTGCGATGTTGCCATGAAGGGTTTGCCTAAGAGGATGGTATGCTCTTTGCTTGTTTCGTCCACTTCCCCAACATCCAGTATGACAAAGTCCATAGGGACTACCAATGACCCGACCTCCACTAAAATGTCCTCGACCACTCCCAAAGAATATCTTAATGAACAATCCGCCAATTGAAGCCGTAAACTCGTTGGCTTCATTCCTCCAAGGTTGTATTGCTTGTATAGGGTGTAGGGCATCAAATTGATCCCCTCTCCTAGGTCGAGCATTCCACATGCTTTTTGCCCATCTCCAAGAGTTATCGTAATGTAGAAACTCCCTGGATCCTTTGCCTTTGGTGGTAATGTATGGTGGAAAATTGTGCTCACTTCCTTAGATAATACCATTCATTCATTCCCTTCCATTTTCCTCTCTTTGGTCGCAAGTTCCTTGAAAATCTTGACGTAGGTGGGCACTGCCTTAATCACGTTGAATAATGGGAGGTTCACGTTCACATCTTTCAGCATATTGTAAAGATCCATGAACTTTTTGCTCTCCCTTTCTGGTTTGGGGCGATTGGGAAACGGTATGGCATCCCTTATAACTCGTTGTGGTCTTTGTTCCTCGTTAGCCCTTTTGTCCGATCGGTTAGTCTCCTTTGACCGATCGGAAGAAGTCTTCTGCCCTCCACTCCGATTGGTTTCTGAGCCATTCCGATCGGAGAATGTGCACTGTACTCTACTCCGATCGCATTCTCGGTTTTGTCAATCGGACAGCTTCTCCTGTACTCCAGTCCGATTGGTTGTTTGTGTAGTCCGATTAGAGTCATCTTTGGACGTGCTCTTATGATTTGTTTCAACGTGTTTTGGATGAAAAGCTCCCGTTAGTGACCCTGGAACATATGGGTTGGGTGATTTGTGGATTTTACCCACTGTTCCTTCTTCATTCTTTGAACTAGGCTCTCCTTTGTCTTTTCCGTCCACATTCCGCTCATCCTCGGAGTCTTCTCCCTCGATTTATCGTACTCCGTTATCAACTTGCTTCCCACCGTGTAACACATGCACCGCCATTGATTGTTCGGGTTGGCTGGGTAGCTTCCCCGGATCACTTGCTATTTTTGCCATAGAAGCTGAGAGTTGACCTATCATCATCTCCAACTTCTCCAGTTGCTTCCTCGTCCGCTTGCCTTCCTCGATTGTACGAAGTGTTTCCTCCCGATTTCATAGAGTCTCATGCTCTAGTTGTTGATGACATAGTCTTAGTTCGTTGTTGGGATTGATTGAAAGCGGCATTTGCTGCTGTGGTGGCACTTGCTGATATTGTTGTTGCGGTGCTTGTTGGTATTGTGGTTGTGGCGTTTGTTGGTATGGTCGTTGTGGTGTTTGATATTGTTGCGGAGGGTGTTGTGAATAGCTATTTTTCCCTTTACCTTGATAAGAGTTGTATCCACTCGGCTCTCCTTGATTCTTATTCGGGGGTGGTTGTGGGTTCGTTTGCTTGGAGTTGGGCACGTAATTCGAGCTTTTGGGGGCGTAACTCGAACTTGAGTTGTATTGTCCGGTAAACTTCTTCCCATATTTGTTAGTGGGCTGATAATTTTGGATGGCATTCACCTTCCCCTCCTCTTCGTCGTCGAACACAACGTTGCAAGTATCAGCCCCATGTCCCACTTCTCCACATTTTTCGCACATCTTAGGCGGAGGTGTCGAAGGTTCCTCCTCTCTTTTCATTTTACTAGTTAAAAGTGAGACTTGCTTTATCAGCTCCTTGATCTGGATTGTTGGGACTTTGTATTTCCTCGGTCGGAAACTCGTTTGTTACGATTTTTTGCTCATAAGCTCGAACAATTCCCAAGCCTCCGTAGCAGTCAATTCCCCAAAATCTCCAGCTTTGCGGTTTGTACATTGGAAATAGCCCTTCATGGAAGTAATTGTTAACCATCTCGGTGCTATTGTTGTGGTGTGGACATTTCTGTAAGAGCCCTTTATATCGTTCCCATGCGTCGTAGAATGACTCCCCCTCCATTTGTTTAAAGTTTGTGATCTCCCTTCTCAATTTGGCAGTTGTTTGAGAGGAATAGAACCTACTCACAAACGTTTTATACACCATCTCCCAATTAGTCAGAGAATTGGGATACAACGATAAAAGCCAATGCTTTGCCTTGTCCTTTAAGGTCATCGGAAAGCATTTCATCCTCAATAATCCTCATGTAGTCCAAGATGCAAAATTCTGCTCACCAAGAGGTAGAATTCCCTAATGAAATTTAGAGGGTCTTCATTGGGCATGCCGTGAAAAGTAGGAAGTTGGTTTACGCTGCCCGCTTTTAAATCATAGTCTCTCGCCGTGGGACCTAAGACTATTGCACTGCTGAAGGAACCAATTGTTGGGAAGAGGAGGTCTCCTTGACGGCGTTCATTAGGGTACTGGCGCCCTCTCCTTCCTCTGAAGTTAGTTCGTGCGCCAAAATTCCTTTCCTCTCCATACTCCTCGTAGTACCCATAATCACACGCTCCTCCCCTAAATTCTCATGGTCTTCATAGTCATCATTCCGGTAATCTCTCCTTTGCCAAGCGTTGAACGGTCTCCGCTCTCTCCTATTTTGATTATGATTCCGCTCTTGCTCGAATTGTCCGAATCCTTGGTGGTTACGTTGGTTGTTCATAACCACCATTATTGTGTTCGAACTCTCGATTTGCACGAGCGTTGTAAGACCTAGCTTCTTCGCGGTTTCGAAATCGTTGAGGATGTTGTTGGTAAGTAGGGTTCTCTTGCATCATGATTTGGTGGTTTCCCTAGGTAGTGGCTCCTCGTTGTTTGCTTGGTTTGGCTCTCTTGGTTCTTATTTATGTAGTAGAGGTGGATTTCTTGGTTCTTCGTCTTCGTTATTATCCGTTTGCTCTTGTACATGCACATCATCGATTGGTGGCACGCCGTATGGATGATCACGAGGAGGGGTTTGATTATTTCGTCCTCTCCCTCTCCCACCATTCATTCCTCCTCTTCCTCTATTCTCACGTCCTCCAAGAGGTAAATTCTCCGCCATGATGGTTGAATTTGTTTCCAAATGATTCCCTTCAGTGGAAGGAAATAATTGTCTCGGTCTCGATACACGTTCGATGCTATTGATGAATGGGGTCAATTCTCCTCTAAGGCTTCGTCGACCTTGCATCACCAACAAAAAATCACCGCATCGAGAGGCACACAATAAACATTATACAACTAACGACACATAATAAATAACACAAATAAATATCATTAACAGCTTTACCATTCCCCGGCAACGTCGTCAAATTTTGAGAGTTACTTTTCGGTTCCTTTCAAAATTAAATTACCGGTTAACCGATACGCGTCTACGCTTTCAAAAGGAGTTTGAGTTCGCCCGCAAGAGAATGGGGTCACTTGTAGACTAGTAAGTTAACTCGGGTCGATCTCTCGAGGAATGGGAATCGGATTCAATGATGCTTATTATTGTATATCACAACTCCTATCTAAGACATGCGATCAATGGGGTTTTGGAAAGGATTCAATTTCAATAACTTTAAACAAAACGAGTACTTCTTGTCTCGAGGGTGTCAACCTCTCGACAAGTTATGAGGATAGTAAAAGGTGTGAACCAAATAAGATCTTATCCTAATTATACCAATAATCTTAAATATGCTTTCGACTAATTATAACAACTAATGTTGGAACACATTTAACAACCCAATACCACTAATCGATCTAAACAACTTATGAGATTATTCCAAACGCTTCAATATCATCAATACGAAAACACCTAACCAATCGTAATTTCATTCTCAATCAAATAGCAATATCTCAAAACATAATAACATGAAAACGGATCTCCAATACTTCAATAAGCTATCAATTAAACATCCAAAAGCAATTGTTCATCAATAATCCAAAATCACAATCGTATGAATTCCAAATACCAAGCTATTTTAAAAACAATCAACAAAATATTATCTAACATGTTCTTCAACTGTTCACCACAACTCCCAAATCAAATTACTAAGAAAACATCAAAGTTACAAGTTCAGAAATTACTAATCGTTGAACTATTTTCAATGCACGAAGATGATGAACGATGCACTACAATAGTTTCGTAGAATCCCGAGGCTTGTCACGAACCCAAAATCCTAGCGACGAACGACGGTTGCTACGAATCAAACCTTGAAATGGCGTTGTACGGATTTTTGTTAGAGGTGTGAGAGATGTGTCAAATCTCTGAACCTTTGTGGTGTTCTAGGGTGTCTCAAGCCTTCCAAAAGTCCCCAAGGCTGAATAATCCCGAACCCTAGCTTCCTCTGGCGTTTTTAAGCAAGCTTTGGCCGTTTCGTAACTGAAAATTTCCGAAAATCTGCATGCGTAACGTACATGTCCGATCGGACAAAGGCTACTGTCTGCTGCTTCGATCGGTGCGCCAGTTCGTTCGGCCGGTGTGCTCATCATCAGTTAGTCCGATCGGAGACATACACTGTCTGATCGGTGGGTGTCCTTTTGGGCTACTTTTGAGCGTCGCTTCTTCTATCTTTGTGCCTTGGATCCACCGGACGCTCTAGATATATGAGAAAACATAGAATTACTATCATTTGGACCGATTAGCGATCAACAAGTCGGAAAGTTAAGTAAGGAAACAAAAAGTGCAAAACGATGCAATTCATCCTAGTCTTAACCCAAAAAAGATAATAAAAAGACTAAAACAAGACTCGATTATGTACAGATTCGTAACAGAAATGTACGAATCAGATATTAGAACTCTCGCTAAATTACCGTAATAACCATGGGTTAATAACCATATTCATGCCCTTAGTTCACCGGGACCCCATACCATAGTCCAAATCATCCCACCAGGGCCCAAGATCCTGTTAACCAGTTAGCCCAGCTCTCAATAACGAGTTGTTATAATACCATTTACCTCATAAGAGCTCATCACCCCCATATAAGAGATCGCCACTCCCATACAAGAGCTCGCCACTCCCACAAACAGCTCACCCTCTTATAGAAGAGATCGCCCTTTCTAAAGATGAGGTTGCCTTATAAATTCCTACAAATCTACATGCCTACCGACCTGGATATTTGATGTCATATCACATGGTTTGATTGTAATTTACATTGTTGTTTTTAAATTGGTCACTAAATTTTCATAAAAATGTTAAAGTTTTTTTGAGATGTAAAAGTTTTTGGAAAATTAGTTTTGTTATGACTAATTTGATGTCTAGATATTTAATTTCTTAAGAATTAAATGGAATAATATTATATTACGTATTGATTAAATAATCGTAGTATATTTATTTGTTAAGAATTGATTTCCATTAAGTGAGAAATAAATTATGTATGTTAGCCATTTGAAAGGGGAAGCGTATAAAATCCACATTGAAAATATAAGGGAAACTAATGCACTATAAGTGAATATAAAGTTGAAATGAGCATTATTTTATTAAGACCATGCACCGGTTGGTTGTGCTTGCAAATGTAGGTTTGGGCCTAGGCCTTGGCTTTAGATCTTGGCAATTGACTTAGGACTTTTGAATCTTTGGGTCTTTAGGTCTTTGCTGAGCTGTACGTGATTGGTTTTGGACCAATCCGATTTTGGTTTTGGACTCTCTAAAAGACAATGGACTCGACCTATTTAGATGCTCAAACTTTTTTATTGGTCAAAGGAAGATGGGATAAACACATTATATTTTGCCTAATAAAGGTTGTAACCTTCAACTTCATCAACGGCATTTGAAAGTCTCAAAGTTGTTATAATTGAGGCAGTGGCTGTAGTGGGAAGTTAAAACCCGCTAATTATAGCAGCTCGACCCTTTACTCAATAAACTTTACATGGTAAAGTCTAAACATAGACTTAAAGTTATAGGCAAAAATACACTAAATAAATTCATTCGACATTTTTTTGCAGTAAAAGCCTCAAACATTTGGTTTAAGTTTTGTGCTCAGTCTTCAAACTTTTCAAGTTCCTAAGAACTTTGAAGTTTTGTGTGCTATCACTTCAAAAACATTAAGTAGTTGTATCTTTGGGGACATTATGCCAGTTTTGTCAACAGTACACGGGGCGTATTTATCTTGTAAAAAGAGATATTTCTCACCTCGACTTGTTTGCTAATCCTTTTTCTTTTCTTCTCTCTAGTTTCATTTTCTATAATTTTATCAATTTCTTAGTAATCCCATTTCATGTTTTTTTCTCTACACACTTTTCTAACAAAAGTTCAATTAATCATCAAAAGGGGGAACTTCGATATAAAATGTTTAGATTTGATGATAAAGTTATAGAGGCTAGACTATCTGCTAATATAAGTTGTATTTATATTTGATGGTTGAGAAGTATTTGTACAACAAAGTGAAAAGAAGTCCTGGGAGAACCATGTTGATAAGTATTAGATGACCAAGTCAAATAAAGCTTGAAATAACCAAGTGAATGAGAATAACAAAGTAGCTAAGTCTTGAAAGAGCTATAATCCGATAACTCTTGAGAATGCGGAAAATTATCTTGAGAGCAATAAAGAGTATGAGGTAGCAAACATATTCTTGAAACAATCTACAACTAACATATATACACATTGAAATCTTGATTAGCATACAAATAAGAGAGATTTCTTGAAGAACAAAATATATAACTTTGTCAAAAAAGAATTCAATGATTCTGATATGACATCAGATATTCAAGTCAGCATACTCATTAATGGATTTAGGTTGGAAAATAAGGGGGGTGCTTTATGAGATGGTTTTATTTATAAATATGGGATATATTGGTTTTTTGCCAATCAAGTCGGTTATATCAGAGGGGAAATATGATAATAGGCTCCACAAGTTGATATGTTAATGGTATGGTCCCCGGTAGCCTATAATAGGTTTTGGCGAGCTAATATGGTCATATTTTGGGCCCGACTGGCTTATATGGTCATGGTATGGGCCCCGGCGAGCTAAAGGTATGGTAAAGGTTTTTATGGCCCATGGTTATTATGGGGGAAAATTTCGTTTTTAATCCATTATGTTGGCCACTTTACAGAAAAGGTACGTGATGTTGGCCAGCATCAAATCACGTCTGATAAGTTGGCTAATTCATCAAAAAAGGTCCAAAATTATCATGTTTGGGCCAAATGATGACGTGGCAGGATAATTTATTTTCTTATCAATATTCATTTATTTCTAAACACTAAATGCTAAATATATGCTTGAACTACCTAATTTGCCCTTCTACTTTTCAATTTTAATTTTTCCTCTCTTTTCATTTTTCTTTTTCCCTTCTTATTTCTTATATATATTTTTTTCACCTTCTTCGTCTTAATCCCAACAAATACTACCACTCCTCCTCCACCTCCGTCGGCGCCCCAACCACCACCACTACCAATCCCGTATATTCATAAATGCTAGGATCCTAGGGGTCCGCGACCCCCACCTCAACGTCGTCGTAGAAACAGAAAAAAAATATCCAAACCATACTCTCCCTCAAAACCCTCATTCTCTCCCGCCATACCAAACCCTACCCCTCTCCGCCATCACCCCTTAAAACCCAATCTCCGCCTCCCCACCACCACCACATACCTAAATTACACACACAGAGAGAGAGAGAGAAATCAGTTGCTAATGAAGCACTTAATCAAATCAAAATTTCCTCCAGACTGTTCGACAATCGGCCCAGATCAAAATGAGAATTGTAGAGATAGTTGAAGGAGTGCAATGGGATGCAGGTTTGGGAGATTAGGGCGAAGTAGGCGTTGGTCTGGTCGTCAAGCACGGCAGTGGCAAGGAGGTGGCGGGCAGCGGAGATGAGCGTCGGGGAGGATCTCTGGGTCTGCCTGGAGGGGATGATTCGGCCTCAGAAGACGACGTAGATCGGCGTGTGTGTACATGTTTTACGTTAATTCATCATGTTAATGTTGATTTGTTGTTTATGAATGTTAATTGACCTAAAATTGAATACGCAAAGAGCAAAAAATTAGCTTCGCATGTTAAAGAAGATGAATGTGCTATGTATGATTTGAAATTGGGGGATGTCGTTTTTGTAAGATTGGATCGGAACTTTAGTCAAATGCAATTAATTTTTATTGTTTTAACAGGAAAAAGGAATAATGTTAGAAGTTTGATTTGTTTTCTTTCATTAATTAGCTTCATGTATAACATGTCCATAAATTTGAGAAGAAAAGGGCCACATCCCAAAAGAGAGAGAGAGAGAGAGGGAAAGGCAAAAATGATTTTTTGGCTCCACTTAATTTTTAAAAATAAATGAAAATTGATAAGAAAATAAATTATCCTGCCACGTCACGAATTTAGCCGAACGGATAAAAATGGACCTTATTTGATGAATTTGTCGATATAGAAGACCTGATCTGATGCTGGCCAACATTACGTACCTTTTGTGGAAAGTGGCCAACTTAATGGGCTAAAAATAAAATTATCCCGTTATTATGGTAACTTAACAAAGTGGTGAGAGTTTTAATTGTTATGGTAACTTAACATAAAGGCGAGAATCCTAATTTGGAGTTGGTGGGTTATTAAGAAAATAGAGTTTGAATAAGAGACTGAGACCCCAGATTAGGGAACGCGACTCTTATTTATATAAAGAGGACACAAGAATCAATTATATTATAATATTATAAGTTGATTATTTCTACTTATTTCATAAGAGCTCTCGTTTACCACTATATGCGGATACTGACTTAAGCATCGGAAGGCCTATGCTAGGACTGTCTGGATTGGGTTTTGTTTTGTAGGTTGATCAGGTCACCAGGAGTTCTCTGGAGGTCTATCAATTTGGCAAGCACATATTTTAGGTCAGTACTCTATATTCTTGGTGAACCAATATCAAGTGGCGCCGTATGTGGGAAAGAGGGACATCGAGTCTTTGAGCGAAAGGCGAGAGATTCTCGGAAAGCAAAACATGAAGGGAAGAACTATCACACCTCAAACTTTGTATTTTGATGCAAAGGCGAGAAAGGAGAAAGAGGTAGACAAGGAGAAACATGTCGAGGAAGAACAAACACCACCACAAGGAGAACCAACGGATACGACGGTTATAAAAACACCACCACCGTCACTATGAAAAGAGAAGGCAAAAAATTCGGTAGAAGATAATAAGAAAAAGACCCCAGAAATAATTAAACAAAAGGGTATTCATATCGGGAATAAGGACTGGAAAGAGTTACCAAGAGGAAGAACTTGTTACGTTGATAAGGGGCTCCTCGAGAGGTTGATGAGATCAGTATCTCCGAGCAAGTTGGAGAAGATCTTGAGGGGCGAAGACGATAGCGAGGAGGGTGAGGCTAGGAGGAATGATGAGGAATACAGGCTAGAAACATTAACTCCGGGCCAAAAGAAGAGTGGAGAAAAGGAACCTTGGATGCCGAATCCCGAGTTGACCCGGACCACAAAAAGGAGGTGGTATCAGATGGAATACCCATCATCATCTAACGAGGAGGAAGACGAGGACAACATACAGTTCTTAAATAATAGGCCATGAAGAAGAACCTTTCAGCGTCACAAGGAAAGAGAAGAGGAAGAGGTGTTACCTACATCTTGTGCGTTGAGGGATATGCAAGAAGCAGTAAGAGCGTTACAGAGGCAGGTAGCGGGAGTAGGAGGAGAGGAGTCGAGAGGTCATCCGTTCTCAGAAGGGATATTAAGAGCGGCTTTACCTCGTGGATATAAATGGCTATATTTCTATTATGAGGGGATATCGGATCCCACACGTCATGTGCAGAGCTTTGAGAATGAGGCGGTGTTGAGGTAGTATACTGACGTTGTAGCATGTAGAGCCTTCCTATCTACTTTAAGGGGATTAGCGCAGGACTGGTTCCATCAGCTGGCACCGGGGAGGATCACTAGTTTCCAGGTCTTAGAATCGGTCTTCTTGAAGCATTTCGCTAGTGCCAAGATACATATGAATACCGCACAATCTCTTTTTTCAATGGTGCAGCGACCTGGGGAAACTTTGAAGAGTTGTGTGGCTAGGTTTACTAGGTCTACTTTGGAGGTGCCCGCAACCACGGGTGAGATGAGGCGGGAGCTTTACATCAGAGCTTGAGGATGGGAGGTCTGTGAACATTGCTGGCTAAGAGATCTGCACACACATTCGAGGAGGTTTTGGATAGGTGCATGAAATATATACATGTAGAGGAAACCAAAGAGGAGCATAGATTGCGCTTTGGACAGAAGGTCGCTGAGTCAGAGAGAGTAGCACCCAGGAGGTCGGAGCCTAGGAGAGATACATATATGTTAACTACTGGAGCAGATGTTATGAGAGATACACATTCGAGGAGCCCAAGAGGTCGGTGACTAGGAGCTCGGGCACTCTTAACTACTGGAGCAGATGTTAGAGGGGTGACAAGAAGTTGAGGAAGAGTATGGAGGGAGGACACATACTTCACACCCTTGGAGATACCACAAGAAAGGGTGTTCACAATTATGGAGATCCAAGTACCAGATGTTATCAGGTGGCCGGAGGGTTACACGCTAATTCCTACTAACCCAAAGTCTCATTTCTTTTGCAGGTTTCACAACAATTATGGGCATTCAACTGAGCAATGCAGACACCTAAGAGAGGAGATTGAAAGGCTGTTCAAAGTTGGACATTTGAAGGAGGTGGTGTATAAAGACAAAGAACCTCAAGAACAAATACAACCAATTGCCTCGACCACCTCCAGGAGGACCCCCGCAAGCGCAGGCGGGAGGACAACCACAACAGAAGGGGAAAAAGCGAGCTAAATAAGGGGGAGAAGCAGAAAATAATAAAAGGAGAATAAATATGATATCAGGTAGACCAACGGACGGAGACACGAATAATGCACGAAAATGACATGTGAAAGCAGCTCGCCCGGGACCATTTGAAGTCGCTGCAATTAACAGGCGACCTCCAACATCAGGACCAGTGATTTCTTTCAGCCCGGAGGAACGATAGGGTTTTCAGGTGGATCATAACGATGCACTCGTGATTGAATCTGAGGTGGTAGGGTATGAGGTCGGAAGAGTATATGTGGACAATGGAAGTTCAATTAATATTCTCTATCGGGTGTGCTTGGATCAGATGAATTGAAGGTAAAGGTACGACCTGTGCAAACACCTATCTATGCTTTTAATGGCGTGTAGGTTATCACTGAGGGAGAAGTAATGCTCCCAATAGCATTGAGAAAAGGCGAGCTACGAAGGAGTTGAAGTTTTTAATCATCAAGGCTACTTCAACGTATAATATTATACTAAGGCGACCTGCTCTCAGTGAATTCCAGGCATTCACTTCCACCTATCACATGAGTATAAAGTATACAGCGGGAGACAAGGTGGGCAAGGTAATATCAGAGCAACAGGTCTCCAGATCATGTTACCTGATGACGGTTAAGAGGGGGGTGAGTGAAGGAAAGCGGGAGAGAAGCGAAGTTGGGCAAGAAGGGATACTCAGTGCCAAAAAGATGAGGGGGGAGGAGAACTCTGTCCAACCTCATGAGGAGCTTATGGAGATTACATTAGGGTAAGGCAGGCCAGAATATACTACTAGAATAGAAACTCAGACGATGGAGAATGTGAGAGTAGAGCTGATTGCTTTATTAAGGGAATTTTGTGACATATTTGCTTTTGGGGAATGGGGAACTACCAAGAGTATCTCCTGAGGTCGTACAACACCACGTGAATGTTGATCCATAGGTGTGACCTGTACGATAAAAAAGGAGACATTTTAGGGCGGAGGTGAACAAAGTGATTGAGGAGGAGGTACAAAAGTTGTTGAAGGCTGGCCATATTCTGATGATCTAATTTTTAGAATATCTATCTAATATCGTGATGGTACCTAAACCTGATCAGAAGTGGAGGATGTGCGTAAACTTCCGTGAGTTGAACAAAGCCTGCTCAAAAGATCATTACCCATTACCACGCATCGACCAACTGGTCGACTCAACTTCGGGATGCGAGTTACTGAGCATGATGGATGCATCACAGGGGTATAATCAAATCCCATTGGCGAAGAAGGACCAACTAAGGTGAGCTTTGTCACCTTGACGGGTACGTATTGCTTTGTTTCCATGCTGTTTGGGTTGAGAAATGCAGAGGCAACCTATCAAAGGTTGGTAGATAAGATGTTTAAGGACCTGTTAGGGTCAACCATGGAGGTCTATGTGGATAATATGCTGGTGAAGAGTAAGAAGGCGGAATCGCATGTGAAGGACTTAAGGAAGGCCTTCGCTATACTAAGGCATTACGGCATGCGACTAAACCCAAAGAAGTGTGGTTTTGGGTTACGATCGGGCAAGTTTGGGGTATATGGTGACAGAGAGAGGCATCAAAGTCAATCTTGAGAAAGTGCAAACTGTCATGGATCTGCCACATCCTCAAACGGTGAGAGATGTACAGGTACTAACAGGTTGCATTGCAGGACTAAGCCGTTTCATATCCACGTCAGCGAAGAAGGGCTTTCCGTTTTTAAAAACTTTGAGGAAAGGATCCAAGTTCGAATGGACCCAGGAGGTAGCAGAAGCTTTTGATAAGCTCAAGGAGTACCTGGCTAAAATCTCATTGCTAACTAAACCTATGCCAGGTGAAGATTTGATCCTTTATATATTTGTCGGAGATGTCGCCGTGAGTTCGGTACTGATCAGGGAAGAAGCGGGTGTTCCAAAATCCATCTACTATATCAGCAGAATGTTAAGGGAAGCTGAGTTGAACTATTCAGAGCTTGAGAAGGGTGGATTTGAATTGATCTACACGGCGAGGAAGCTTCGACCTTACTTTTTGGGTCACTACTACAGACTGCATATTTGAAGTCGATTTTTTTCCACTTTTCACGTCGGTTTGGAACCGACGTCTAGACGGCCGATGTAAAAAGTTACGTCGATTTTTGTAAAACCGTCGTTAAAGATTTGACTTTCACGTTGATTTTTAATGAAAACCTATGTGGATTCTGTGACTTTTCATATCAAATTTTTAGTGAAAACCGATGTTAAACATATGAAATCGGTTTCTTGAGAACCGATGTGGTGTATATTTTTTCCTATAAAAAAAAAAAGTACCCCGTTCATTTATATCATCCCGCTTAATAAATAATATATAATAAACGATCCAAAGATCTCATTTAAGCAAAAAACTTTGGTTTAAATGTAGTAACACACAATGTATCCAATGAAATTACACAAAATTTCAAAATAGCCAAAAAATAACTCAATATACAACAAAGAGTTCAAATATCATTCACTCTTTTCAATGAATAAATTTTAAAATATACAAAAAAAAAAAAATTCCCTTCAACGCAAAGGAGAAAAATACGCGGAAAAGTAATAGTAACAATAACACAACCCCCAAGAATCTCAGTAGCAGTGGTGATGCTTACAAACAAGCAGCACTAACTGCTAAACAATCCAATTTTTCATCACAGGTTGCTTTCTTTAATTGAGTGGTGTGCATCATGACCTTGGTACTTTAACAATATTATTCATATGCATCATGAGAAAATAAAACGGCAGATTAAATTAAAGGAAAGACGACGACAACAACAACAACAACAATAACAATAATAATAATAATAATAATAATAATAATAATAATACCTCAGCATGAGTCCCATAAAGTGTTATACGATAAACAACAGATACAGATTTCCCATCAGTCGAATAAGTGATGCTGCGGAGGTTACCGGACCATTCTACCAATTGAAATAAATAATCAGATGGTGCTCTCACTTTATTGTGTACGATACAGACAAAACCTATATTAATTATATGATCGATCGATCTCTCGGGCATACACCTGGTCCATGTAAGTTCAAAATCCGATTCAATGTGTGCCTGTAAGGAGTAAAGGTTGATACAAGAATGAGTCACTGACCTCTTACTACGAAACAAAATGTGAAAATAAATTTGATGTGTATACACATAATGCGAGTTCCTTTAAAAACAAAATGACTTGAATAATAATAATAATAATAATAATAATAATAATAATAATAATAATAATAATAATAATAATAATAATAATAATAATAATAATAAAATGGCTTAATTTAATTTAGCATCATTCTATGTAAAAAGATGTTCCTGAATGCAATTTGAAGTGAGAATAATTCAACCGACCATTGAATAAAAATAATTTGAAGTGAAAATATGTTTTTTGCTTATGATGGGGGTAAATGTAAAAGAAAACAAAATCTCGGGTAACTTTTGTAATTAACCCCAAGACAAATGATGACATAAATTACCTGACTGGTATCTTTTCCTAGCCAATAATGAATGTCGTGATGGAGGGAACCATTCTTCTGAGCAGTGGTCTACAAGAAAGAGATTAAGCTTACACTGAAACAAAATTCTCTAATACATAGCGACAACGTTAGTGGTAAAAAATCTCCATCTTGGCTAAGTTGACTACTGAAAGCGGCTAGTTTAATCAATGGTAAGGTACAATTTGCATGAAACTTCTTGGAAATTCCTCTAGGCTATGAGTCAATAGTCCACTCACAAAATCATGTGGCATAACTAATACCAATTAATTAAAATGAAGAAGAAAATTGCTCACATTTTCACCCATGGAATGCGTAATAAGCACCAACTCTGATATTAGAAATTTGGTGGTGCAAAAAAGCATAAGTAACAGTACAGGGGGCAAAAATATTTAAATGCAATGTAAAAACGTCTCTAGGTATTATCATTGGTCCGAAGTGTTCGGTGTCGAAGTACAACTATATTTTGACACTTGGATGAAAAAACTGTTAAAATAACTAAATAAAATATCAAGATCACACTGAAATTGGGTGCCAATTTTTTAATTTTTTTTATATAAAAGACTCGAAAATTACCTTTAGAATGATATAAGAATCTCCAGTGAAGAATTTTCCATGCGATGAATTTGGGGCTGCAACCGGATGAAAATTTTCAATTCGCCATATCTCAACTCCACTATAGTAAGTTAAAGGTATAAAATATGTGTGGTCATGACAGCTGAAAAATAACTTCAGATACGATTGCAGTCAACATCAAGTTATAACCATAAATCATTTCACAAACATAAATCAGAAAACATAAGACATGCAAAATAATTGCAACTTCGTAATGATGTATTAGGATACACCTTCTGCCCGACTCCATGGAAAGTTGGATCCAAATCTCTCAATGAAATAGACATAGTGCTTTCGCAAGTTCTCTAAAATTGTTCACTTTGGAGGTTAACCTCAAATAGTAATGGGAAAACTCCAACACTCATTAACTGGATACGGGTAGAAAACACTCCACTTGATCGAACTGAAAAGAAAAGACAAATTTTGAATAACACATTATACTATAGAAATAGAACATTCTGAATCAAATAGAGAAAAGGAACATGATGCCTAAAATATCAGTGAACTTACTAATGAACAAGCCCAATTAAAAGCTAATTTAAATATTTGAGACAAAACAACCAAAACAGACAGAAATTCAAATGAACATAGTAAGGCGTTGCAAGGGAAAACATGACACATCAGTAGATCACAATATAAACACTCAATTTCTCTCTTGAATGAGTGGAGGGACAAAAGGAAAAAAAAAAGGTGACTAATATCAAATCTGAAAAGAAAAAAAAAACATCACTCTATCTTAGTTTCTCATGCACCATAGCACATCTATTAGGAAATTCACTCAATTTCATTTTGTTCTTGATCTCTTGAGCATATGGGCATTAATCATGAAACTCTGAGAAAAGGTTTGATGTATTTTCCATCCGAGCTATCGTTTCTTATTTTAATTCCATCAGTCAAACCATATCAACAAATTTATAATTCTGAAAATAGCAAAAATAAAATTTCAACTCACCTCCAAGCACAACACAAAAGAGCACCGTAATAGCTTTTTCCACCGCAAATAAGCTCATCGGTTTTGTAGTCAAACACTCAGAGGTAACCTGTATTCATCGATTATTCTAGCCTATAAATAATGACGGATAATTTAACATATAATATTTAAATATGGAAATCACAGTTAAATAGTGACAATACCATCCCTTCCTACTGTTACTATATAAGCCCCGTCCGCTAAAAAAGCAATTCCGTTTATCGAACCCTGGCATATATGCCATCTAGCAACTTGATTCTGCATTAAAAAAAAAGGAATTTCAAAATGAATTAAACTAAATAAATAAATAAACAAATAATGATATGGAACCAGTTTTAAAAAAATGCAGTACCTTACTCATGAACTACTATACCAATAGTTTTAAAACTGAGTAATAACAAAAATCAAGAAAAACGTAAAAGAAGTGAAATTTACACAGCACAGAAAATTACAAAGGTCAAAAATATATAATGCCCAATTTTCCTTTTAACCAAATTAACATTACTCATGAACCCTCATAACCATTGTACATTCTAGATAAAAATGAAGTCACAAAATTAGTAAAATAGGAGCTAAGCCCAACATGTACTAAGCAAAAGAGACCATATGTAGAAAGACGCGCGAGAAAAATCTTTAAATCCGCCTTAACTCTCAGCTTACTAAAAGCCAGATATTTACATCCGCTCAGATTGTTCTCATTATTACACTCTTTCGATGGAGGGGGACTGATCGAGCTTTTCGCACTACTGATCAGTGAGTGTCGGCGCCTCGTCAGGAAATAAGCTGATTCCACTTTCTGGATTTTTCATCAGCCGAGAGTCTTTCGAGAGAGCGGTTTCTTGATTTCCACCAGGGATTTCTAAATTCTCATGTTCGTCCACGTGGTTGCTAGGCTCCAGGCCTGGCCTGTTTCGTTTCCTCGAGCCCGAGAAACCGGAATCGTCATCGTCCATTGTCACGTTTGTTAATTGGGTATTTAAGCAAATTCTTAGGTGGGTCTGGATCTGAATTTGAGCCCTCTTTTAATTTAAGAGCCGTTTGTAGCTTCATCTATGTCTAATGATATAAACGAGACCGTCTCGTTCAAGCTATCCGCAGCATCTTGTTTTCTTTGTTGGAGCATTAGGAGAAATTCGTGTAATAACTCTTGTTCTTCTATCTCTTCTCAGAGCTCGATCACAGCTTCTCTTTCTTCAATGTCAATTCTTGGCTCGTTCAAGAATTCACTTTGCAGAAGCTCGCTATTCGAAATAATGTGGGAAAAAAATGATAGGCAACTATTTAAAAATTATAACAAATCCACATAACATCTGAAAGGGGAGGAAAATCAGAGTACCAATATCAAAAATAGATCTTGAAAATCCTAATCCGAAACCTCACTTATACAGACAATATCAAAACCCTAAACAACATAATTTTGACTATTCATTTCAACTTTCAAAATCAAATCTCAGGACTCCAAAAACCATGAAAATCCCAAACCAAACGCAGCCTTAGGACTCCTATAGACAAACAGCTTTTGAAGACTAATTGAATTCTATAGAACTCAACTCAACTACATGCATGATCAAAGAAACATAAACTTTTGCTCATGAATCAAAACAAGAAACACAATTAAAAACAAAAAACAAAAAAACTCACCCCATTTTAGGACGGCTACTCGGGTCCGGATGAAGCAACCATAAGCAAAATGAAGCTTCTTTAGGCCACTTAAGAAGCATCTGAGGCGGCAAAACACGGTGTCTCAGGTTCGCCATGGTCGAGCTTCTCTCCTCCACCGACCCAAAATTGCAAAATAGCTGCTCAAATAATAAATAGAAAACATAATCATACATCAGTAACAAATCACTCAAACAAGTCTACTTATTATATCTAACAAACCACTCATTAACCTCAAAGAGTAACAAGTCTACTTATTTGGGTCAGACTCATGATGCGCAGACCCCTTTTTCTCTGAAAATTTTCTGTCAGGCATTTTATCGAGCACCTTGTGGTCATTCAAAGACAGTCTGCTCATTAATGGAGGAAGATTGTACTTTATCCTTCCTGTCGTCCAACACATCTTCCATACCTGCAATGGCGATGGAGAAAGGCATCTCCTTTTCCACCCCACCGACCAACCCAACAACAGCTGAATTATCAAGATTAGGTTTAGCCAGAATACCTGAGTTTGACGAGGCTGAATTTTCGTTGTATTGTTTCAAGGGATTCCAATTAGTTTCCTTGTTTTACCCTTTCTTCGCCATGGGGAAAAATCACCTTCTCAGGTTGCCGGAATTTCAGAACCAAGGTCACCGCTGCGTGTTCTGAGCGAAAAAAAATGAGGAGCGAAGTCGCATATGATTTTACGACCGCTTATATTTATTTTATTTATTGTATCTTAAATATTTTTTTAATATAATTCACATCGATTTTAGAAAAAACTGACATAAAATATTTTCAATCAAGTCCATTTTTAAATGAACCGACGTAGAATTTTACTTATCACGTCAGTTTATTTAAAAACTGACGTGTAAAAATATTTTACATTGGCTTTTAAATAACCGATGTTAAATGGCCGACTTTAAATCACTGTTTTGTAGTGGTGGGTCACAAGATTAAGGTACGCAATAACTTATCTCTCAAACAGGTGTTGATCAATCAAAATGTGTCAGGAGGATTGGTAAAGTGGGAAATTGAGCTCAGCGAGTATGATGTGGTGTATGAGCCGAGAACAGCAATTAAGGCTCAAGTATTGGCAGATTTTCTACAAGAGATGGTGCCCTCGGCAGAAAGCGGGGCTGAACAAAAAGCATGGTTGCTGCACGTGGATAAGTCGACTATGATGTCGGGAGCGGGGCTAGGAGTTGTTCTATCAAGTCCGAAAAGGGAGAATCTGGATCTTGCGATCAAGCAGGGGTTTAAGGCCTCCAATAATGAAGCTAAATACGAGGCATTATTGCAAAGTATTAAAATGGCAAGCAATCTGGGAGCAAGGCGGGTAAAGGCGTACACTGATTCACAGTTGGTAGCTCGCCAATATGATGGGTCTTTCGAAGTAAGAGAGGGTCGCATGTAGGAGTATTTGGGGAAGTGTAAGGAGGGAGTATCTCAATTCAAGGAAATCAGATTGGAACATCTATCGCAAGCTAATAAGACTAGGGGGGATAAGCTCGCGAAAATGGCATGAACATTGGGTACGTGTGACATAAGAAGGGTTACATTTATGGAGTTAGCTCACATCAGCTTGGAAAAAGGAAAGGAAGTCATGGAGATAGACGAAGAGAAGACTGGCGAACGCCGAATCGGGAGACTCTCGATAAAGTGGTCGCTAGGAATATGTAGATATCCACTAAAGAGGTTAGGATGGCGGCACGATTTTATTTAATGAATGGATGTCTATACAAGAGGTAGCACTTTGGGCCGTACTTGAAGTGCTTATCGCGAGAAGAAGGGCTGGAAGTGTCGCGAGAAATATGTTGTAGTTTGATTATTTGTATGGGTGTTTGTACTCTGGGTTTGTAATTTAATATGCAGATTGATGTATTTAGCAGAAATAGCTTGTTGGGGAAGAAGATGATAGGGGGATGGAGGAGAGAGAAAAGTAGAAGAAACAATTAGGAAGAGAAATATGATTTTTCATACTGCCGATTACAATCACTGGTATCCCGTTTAATAGGGGAAAGTTGGGACCACAATTTGTTACAACTCTTCTAATTAAGCATGTTAAAAGACAAGAAGATAAAATAAATATCTAGCCCTATTAAATGGGCTTATGAACCATGTTAATTATTTATTTGAGCCCATTATCAATTCCGGGCTTCTCTCCCTAACCAGCCAGCCCAATCGCCTTGATCTGACCCGCTCCACATGCGTTGACTTGATGAACACTGTTAATCGGTTCCTCCCCCATTTCATTTACACTACGGTTCACAACAAAATACATGAGGGGTATTGCGAAGATCATGAAGGGGATGGCAGGCGAGCTCGTTATGACTTACAGGAAGTGTCAGATGCACGCACCTATTATCCATGTGTCCGCAGAAGATATGATGGTGATGAGATCGCCTTGCCTGTTTGCGCAGTGGGGCATCGATATAGTGGGGCCATTGCCGAGAAAGCTTTGCAAGAAAAATTATTTGGTGGTCGCTTTGGATTACTTTACAAATTGGGTGGAGGCCGAGGTTGTGACCAACATAGCCGAACAGACCATAATTGATTTTATATTTAACACTATTTTTTTCAAGTATGGCGTGCCACGGATATTAGTCTCGGATAATGGTGCACAATTCAATGGACACATGATGCAGAACTGGTGTAAGACGATTGGGATGAAACAATGATTTTCTTCGGTAGCACATCCACAAGCTAATGGACAAGTTGTGGTCACTAACCAAATTATTGTGCAGGGAATTAAGCTGCGATTGGAAAAAGCAGGGGGCCTTTGGCTTGAAGAGCTCTCTTCTGTTTTAAGGGCCTATAGAACTACCCCGCGAACTACCACAGGTGAATCACCTTTTAGTTTGGTTTATGGTATGAAGGCGATCATTCCGGCAGAAATAGAAGGGAGCTCGCATCGACTAGAAACTTTTAATGAGGACGAAAATGAGCGATTGGCTATAGGAGCTCTGGAAATAATTGAGGAAGATACGAGACAAGGCCGCGATGCACGTGGAAAGGTACAAATCAAGGATTCAGGAAGCCTATATAAACGGGTGAAATAAAGGTATTTTCAGGTCGGCGATCTAGTTTAGAAATGTGCCAATGCAATATATACTAAAAAGATGGATCCTAACTAGATAGGACCATTGAAAGTTATCAAAGTATTAAGGGGAGGTGCGTATGTGCTCGAAGATGAAGAAGGCAAGGCGTTACCAAGAAGCTAGAATATTTTCCACCTATAGAAATACTAAGCCTAGCTCCTTAGGCGATGGATAGAGGTCATATTTTTTATTACTATTATTGTGGGCCAACGCTTGTTTAGGTCGGTGATGGATTTGAGTTCTATTATGCACCTTTTTGCAATTATGGGCTGATGCTTGTTTAGATCAGCAATGAATAAAGGATGATTCATGTGGTATCACAATGGTTTATGGTTTATGGATATGGTTTTTATTGTTATGGGTTGGCGCTTTTATTAGGTCGGCGATGGTTTATGAATGGTTTATGATTCACGGATATGGTTTTTATGGTTATGGGTTGATGCTTTTATTAGGTTGGCGATGGTTTGTGGATGGTTTTATGGTTTATGGATATGGTTTTTATGGTTATGGGTTGATGCTTTTATTAGGACGACGATGGCTTATGGATGGTTTTTATGGTTATGGGCTGACGCTTTTATTAGGTCGGTGATGGTTTATAGATTAATGGTTTTATGGTTATGTTTGTGAAGAACATGCTTGATTAACATGTTCTTTTCACCTTTTACTATGTGTTTTCGAATATGTTTGATTAACATATTCCTTGCTTGGTTGTTATGTGAATAGGAGAATGTGTTTGTTCTCTGTTTTTTTTAGTAAAGGCTTATATGAATATGATTGATTAACATATTCGTTGGGCTGTTTTGTTATATGTCTATGCAGTTTGCTTTGATTGATATATCTTGTGATTATTTGATGCGACCTGGTTATTTTATCTTGTTTGCATTATTTGAACATGGGGGACTGAGTGGTTTTCTCGGTCACTTGTGATCTAATATGGTTATGGTTTATTATGGTTTACTTGATTGTATATGCAGTGATTTCTTTTGACCACCTTGAGTTAGGTCGGTGGTGAAATTAATGTATATTGGGCTAACCCTTGTATGAGTTAGCAGAGGTTTTTTGAATTAGATGATTAATCAGCAAACAAATGGAGGTATAAGATCTCAGATGGTTAAGGGTTATAAGGCGATGCTTAAGTCATTATGTTATGATTTCGACAAATCTTATGGTGTTCCAACCTTAAGGAATAATTCATGCTTAACATGTTTTATGGTATTGGGCGATGCTTAAGAGGATGTTCTTATGATTGAGGTATTTATATAGCTCTTATTTTGTGGTTCATATGAATGTAGTCTTTAAGTATTGCAGGTTTTATGGATCAGCTTGATGGTATTGATGCTAAAGGACCAATGGCATGAGTTCTTATAACACACGATTCATTCATGGCGAGCTAAAAAATTTCTGATGCAGGAAAATAAAGTTTCATTAAAATTAGAGAAGTCGAGGTACAAAGATATGCAAGGAGGAAATTACATTAAGAGGCTGAAGGGGGTACCAGCTCGTCCAGGGGGACTTCGAGCTCAGCACTGAGCCCGGCCTTCATTATTGCTTGAGCTGTGCATTGGGTCCACCAGGCATCTTTGAATGGCTGTTCGATGTTGTCGCTCCAAAAATAGAAAGGAGGAAGATCGTCCTCAAATTGTTTCTCATCCAGCTCGAAGCTGATCCCCGTCATCTGAAGCTGAGCTTTGACTCACTCAATGGTAGTCCTGAAGTATAGTCTTGCCCCCTTTTCAACCTTTTGCAAGAAGGTCTTCGTATGGCGGTAGTTCACGAATAGACTATTTCTATAATACGCAACAAACCGTTGGCCCGCTTCACTCCTTAGGAATGTTCAACGACCTTCCCGGATCCCTTCATCAACTCCTTGCTTGCGTGCTATGATCACCTCTTGCTCCTTCTCCTTCTCTAGCAGCAACCCTTCCAGCTCTATTTGGTGCTCCGCAAGTCTGGCGACCTCAGCTCTCATCGTCTCTAGCTGACATTTCGAGACATTTAACTCGAAACCTTGGACCTTTATCTGGAGACGATCTTCATCCAATTCCCCTTGCGTTAAAGACAATTGCTTAGTCTGTCTGTCAGCATAGGCTGTTAGCTCATCACAATCCTCCTTCCATTTATTTGCTGACTCTCCCTCAGAGTTCACAGTCAGTAGGTGGCTGGATAGTGAGGCCATCAGGGCTTGCAGCTGTGTTATGGAAAACAATAAGAACAAGTTATGAGTTAGAAATATACTGAAATATATGATTAACTGGATGGGATTTTGGAGAATAAGTTAACCGGGCAAAGTACAGGGCCACCTGGTCGGCTATGGTGAGGGTTGCTAAATACTCCTTATCTAGAGTCAACACTTGGTTTTGGAGGAAGTGCTTGATTTGGTCGGCATTGTCACAATGAAGAAGGATTTTGTTCAGGTTTGGGGAGCCCGATCTAGATGCTCCCTGGACACGGCGGCGTGCTCCACCTCTTCTTTCGTTTTTATTGTGGGGGCTGCGGAGGTCACGGCAGGCGATGGGTCTGGTTGAGCCATTGCTGCTCCTTCCGAGATGGAGGACCCATTGGCGAGTATACGACGCTCTACAGAAAAGGAAAAGGAATTATTATAAGTTTTATGCAGGTTAGAAATAAAGAGAGGTCTATAGTGTGTTACACCTGCCAAATTCGAGTCTGGTTATTTGCAGAGGTCAATGACTGACGCCCACCAAAGAGTATATCCTCTCCGACTCGGTGAGTTTCATTACATCGCAAGGAAACTTGCTCCATTTTTTGAGCAAATCTGAATATTGTTTGTAGAGAAAGGGGTGTTTTTTCTCTGTGGGCACTGGCTCCGGAGGAGGCGATGTCTCCTTCCATCCCATAGGGAAGGGCCAGGGCTCGCTAGAGGAAAAGAAGAAAATTTTGATCACCACTCGTAGACATTGGAGGGGGGGCGAACCATAAAATGCATCTTTTGACGCGAAGAAAGGTAGAAGGTACCTTTCTGTTTTTTCATTATATAACAAAAATAAAAGAAATCTATGTCTGGCTCTACGTTATAGTATGTGTACATAATATTATATAGCAAGTTAAGAACCTAATGGAATTAGAGGCCATTTGAAGTAGTGGACTTTATATTTTTCGGTTGCGGCGACCATGAAGGGGTGCATAGGATATCCAATTCCTGTCCTTAGGTGGTCGCCGAAGACAGTAATATGGTTTTGGGGGATGGTCTGGATCATTCTTTCCGCCTCGGGCTGGACAAACCCAATGATGTCTGGAAGGTGAAGGCTTTCAATGAAAGTTGCGAGCAGACTCCAGTCTGGGGATACCTAGGGATTTACAGTGGTCACCCGGGTAGCTTGTGAAAGGAGAGGTAGTTCGGCATGAGCAGACGGGGGTACAACGGTTACAGGGTTGGAGAAGAAAAAATTGGGATTAGATGAGGATGAAGGTATTTTTGGTTGGGTTAAGGGGATGGCTTCTGGGATATCCTCAGTCAAGGCTCTAGTTTGAGACTCAACTTGGAGCAGGAGGGCTTCCTACAAGTTCATTAACCAAGCCGGTTCTTGGTGTGGAAATATCTTTTCTTTTACTTGGACGGACCAGAGGGAATTCTAAGGATTCAATTTCAGACGGCATATCGGGGATATGAGAATTATGGTTTGGGGAGTCGGAGTTGGAGGAAGCTAAAATCTCCATGCATTAATAGTGATGAAAATATAAAATGAGGAAGGGGGAGAAAAGAAACATGTTCAAAATGCAGATATTTAAAATGAAATAATCAGTGATGACATGGTAAATTAAGTTGATGAGGACTTACGCATGGTGTTGAGAAGTAGTGAACTCGCTGGGTTGAATTTCTAAGTTGAGGGTGATTTTACTTTTCGCTGGAGAGTTCTTGAAGTTTTTTGCAGATGAAAATGGTGGAGAATTGCTTTTGCTTTTTTGAAATACAAAGAAATGAAGGTGAAAGGACGCTTGTATTGGGAGCAACGCAAATCTGGAAAGACAGGGGAATTTTTAATCGGCGCAAAGGTTGGTAGGGTTAATTGTGGGCCTTTCATTTCCTGGCCCACAAGAATAAATATATTATGAGGAAATAAGCTCTCGGCACGTGTCCAACACAGTGGTAGTATGCATTTAATGTTAGTAAGTCTGAGGTGATGTTTGATGGTTTCTGCGCTATTACCAAGAGGTATGTGGGATTGACTTTTGTGGTTACTAATGATTACATTCCACTTTATTTTCTACCTCAATCAAGTATAATGTGGGGGACTAGTTAATGCGACATTAAGTATCCAGGTCGGTAAGCATGCAGGTTTATAGAGATTTATGAGGTGACCTCCCCTTTAGAAGGGGCGATCTTTTCTATAGGTGGCGAGCTGTTTTGGGAGTGGCGAGCTCTCGTATAGGAGTGGCGATCTCTTATATGAGGGTGGAGAGCTCTTATTAAGTAAATGTTATTATAATAGCTCGGTACTGTGAGCTAGGCTTTATGGTTAATAAGATCTCGGGCCCTGATGGGCTGATATGGATTATGATATGGGGTACCGGCGGACTAAAGGCATGGATATGGTTATTGGCTTATAGTTATTACAATAATTTAATGAGAGTTCTAATATTTATGGTAACTTAGCATACAGGAGAAATCATAACTCAAAGTCGGTGGCTATTTATAGTAATGTGGTTTGAGCAGGATACAGGAACCCTAGATTGGGAACACATCTCTTGTCTATATAAAGAGGATACATGCCTCAATTTTCTCTCTTTATTATCCTATATTTTGCTCTCATATCACTATTAAAAAGGAACTGACTTAAGTATCGGAGGGCATATGTCGGGGCTATCCGCCTTAGGTTTTGTTCTATAGGTTGATCAGTTCTCCAGGAGTTCTCTGGAGGTCTATCAGGTCAGTAAGCACATATTTTAGGTCAATACTCTATTTTCTTGGTGAACCAATCTTTTTGGTCGCATCAGGAAACATGTATCCTATGTTTTTTGGGTAAGTTTTTTTTAAAAAATATATCCTTAGGTTTGACTTAATAAAAAAACACCCAGTAATCTTTCAAAATTACAAAACTCTTGGTGATTTGTATTTGTATAACAAATAACCTCTCGAAGGGGCCCAAAGTTTGAATTTTGAATGGTAGTTGGAATTGTTTTGTGACAAGAATCAGACTCAGCAAACTTTTTTTTATGTTACTGCCATTTATTTCATCTGAATATTCTTTTCAACTCTTGTTGTGACAATTATTACATGTGAGGTTAATGTTTTTGTATAGAATGGAAGTTGGAGATTACAAAATTATTATTCCCAACAAAAATGGCGAAATGAGGGAACATAAAACTAGTTTATGAGTTATTGTGCAGTTTGTCTCTCTTTATTTTCTTTTTTGAAATTGTCAATTATTCATTAGAAAATGGCATTTTGGAAAGTATTAGATGAAGTGCAAGGAAGTTCTTAAGGAATCTATGATTGCACGGGATATATCTTAGTTCGTGAAATTACCAAATCTTTTTTTTGTTCACATTATGTTAACTCTATTGATCTTATTAAATGTCACGTTTAAAATGAGAGTATTCACTATTACATTTAATCTTTTTCTTCGACTTTCTAACCCAAGCTTTGGCATAAAATCACATCACTTCTCTTTATTTGCCTTTTATGACATATGTACTATGTTACCCTTTACGAAGTAAATAATATCTTGCATTTATTTATATTGTATGGGTTACATTTTTTTTTTAATTATGCTGACTTTTGTCATTATAGCATACTATAATGAAAGAACCTACAACTTATCCACTAGAAAATTGTAACTATTTTGGATGTTTGCAAAATTTATTTATATTGAGTTTGTATGATTGATTTATTTAGTTCTTATATTCATTTTTTTCTTTTTTAGTGTTAATTGAAAAGCATTGGTGTTACGATGGGAGTTGATAATTTCAGATGATATTTTGATGTGGATTTTAAGACAACTAATTAGATGATGGAGATGAGGTACTACCTCTTTTTACAGACGTTAAATATGGGCCTTGTTTGGTGATGAGCGGTTTGAGACAAAATTAGAGTATTTGACTCATTTGATAGGGTTGACCAGTCAAATACTCTAATCGATATGTTTGGTAAATAGAGGATTTAATTAGCTTTTTGGGTCCAAAAATCTCTTTTAGAAAAAGCTCCTTGTAGCAGCGTTTGGGTAGAGAGGATTGAAGAATAGGATTAAATAACAAATTTATCCTCTATAATTAATACTTTAAGTTAACCTACCACATAAATATCTCACGCCTCCCATCTCTAATTCATCTCAAAAAATAATAATACTCTTCCCTTCATCTATCTTACGCGCGGATTTTTTTTCTTCTTCCCTCTCAATTAAATTCATTCACTCTCAGATCTCAAATTATAAATAATTGTATATGTGGTTAAATATCAGACACCAATAATTTCATTCTTGTATATATTTTTCTAATTATTCAATTAACTCATCATATAGATTTATATTATTATATAAAAAAACTCAACAATAAATTAAGTTTGTGTCCTTATTGGTCATTTTATACATTTAAATAACTATCTGCTATCAGTTATTCACCAAACACTTCTATATAATCAGCTAGTCAAATCAGCTAACACAATCAGCTATCAGCTAATACAATCAGCTACCAGTTAACAGCTATCCGCTAATTGACAAACAAGGGCATGGTATTTATTAAATGAAGTTTTATTTTTTAATGTAAATTCAACAATTTTTTTTTTTTTGTGTGTAGGTGAATTTTATGGGTTTCATAATGTATATTCCTTAATTTTCTTTAGTTTATTTATTAATGGGAAAAGATTTATTAAATGAATTTATTATACTTACATTGTATATTTAAAAATGTAGTTAAAATTAAAAATCTTATCTTACATTGTATATTAAATGAATTTATTATACTTACTATGATGAAAACTCGGGGTCATGCGTATGTCATTGGCTATATTATCCTCTTACAGGTACTCTTGCATGAGTATTTTGTCCAGCTTCCTAAATGATATGTATATTGCATATACTTATTTGTGTGTTTAAATGTCATTTTTTCGCTAAGGTTATATTTTTAAGTACTCTGGCTAGAGCGTGACCTCAATTGGGTAAGAAAACATCTTCATCTTGTATACTTATCGAATAATGGATGCAAGAAAAAGTGAATCGAGCAATATCCCTATTCAAGAAGATTAGTGGCTACACGAGCAGTTTTTTAAGTATAGTCTTGAACCATTGGGATATGTGCACTTATCTGGATATCATCGGGATGAGAATGTCATTTTTATTAATTACCAATATGGAGATATGGCCAAGTTCTTTTGCTTTCTCTAACCCACTGAGTGTATCAAATGGTGTAGATAAATGGTTCAAGTCCGTGCAAAACACACATTGCAATGTCGTTTCGGGCGTGATGGAGCAGCTGGTGCTACTCAACAAGGGAATCATAATTATCATCGATTTTATGCAATCAAGTTCAAGATCTTCACATAACATGGCACCCCAGCAACCATCATCATCCTGATAACATCACCTACGTTGAAACTGCACCCAAAGAGATTGCCCATCACACCGCAATAGGTCAAGCTCTAATAGGACGATGGAAATATGTGCGTGGAGAAATAGTTAAATGGTAACACACTTAACTACGATATAAAGTCAAACTCGGTGTTGGTTTAGAACCGGTGAATATTGACTAAGAGAGGCCTATCTTATAATAATCAGATAATAAAGATTCAAATTGCAAGATAAAGAACATTTTCAACATCATTTGAACTAACATGCCACTATGAACTATTTGTTGACCTCTGTGTGGGAACCCAAGTTCAATAAAGCATACATTTAAAAACTATTCTATCACTTTACTTGAAAATAACTATAATCTTGTCAAACAATTTACTCATCTCTCTTCCATTTATTTTTATATAATTAATAATGCGTTGTTCACGTATGGGGAATGGTTATTTTCATGACACGACTTGCTCTCCATTTGGCATCCTTGTTTGTTGAAGACTGGGTACGTTGATTCAATTGTTAGTTGGTTTTAAGTGGACCATCTAAAAATTACATTCACGTTGTACATTTTCAATGTTCTTAGGTAATTGATTTCATAGAAAATGACAATTGGATTCAGACTTGTAAGGAAGGATGGTCTCGCAACGAGTAGGTGTTGCTAGTGTGGTTTAGTGTGAGAAATAATATATCATCTAACTCGTACATTCAACTCTCACATTTCACATATGATACTAAACATGTTATTGTCTCCATAGGGCATGGTCTTGTCAAACGTTCATGATCATAAGGTGCGACAATAAGTTTTCCATGATGATGATATATTTAGAGGGCCACATATATGGAGCAGGCGAATGTCAATACAAATGAAGGATCATAATATGCATTAGTATTTGTGTGTTATTAACTTTTGCATATAAGAGGTATTCATGTCGAACACCCTCAGAGAAAGAGTCGTTGACAAGCATAGAAGAGAACAAGCGAGAGCTATGGTAGATGAGTTTGTGTGTTGTGTCATTTGATTAGTAAATGGAGTTAAAACTAATCCAATTACTTTTACATGGCCATTATAATCATAAACTAGTTGCACGTCATTCGGCGGGAGGCCATCCTAGCCTCTTTAGGAGGAGTTATATTCAATGGTTCCAGCTGGGAAATAGATATCTATAGAGTGATGATAATCACACTCTACAACTACTAAATGGGTATATTCCAGTTCAATAGTTATCAAAACTATTGTGCACTTGAATAATATATATTATTGGATTGAATAAACTTTATATTAATCCTTAGGCATGTTTAAGATCTTCACGTGTGTCTGGAAATGTTTTATCCAGGGCTGGTCAATCGAGTTCTCACGGAGGTATAGTTAATATTTTACGTTGGGGTGAACTTGGGTTTACCAAACCTAAGTTTTAAATTTTTTTAACATATTATAATTTAAGATGAGTCAACGAAAGCACGGAAGAGGCTTTCATGTAGATTATACGCTTCCAATTTCAACAATATCTCTCATAGGTATGACTGTTCATTCATCTATACTATTGGCAGGAACATGTTTGGGTTTGCCATGAACTAGAATGATATTGGAGAGAGCTTTGATTCGATGGATATAGATGGCAGGCGGATGTACAAGATCTTGCCAATGCCCCCACTATGATGCTAACCATGTTTTTGTCGACACTGACACATAGGAAAGCAATAACCAAGTACTATTGAATACGAATGAGGATATTGAGGCTTATGAAAGGTGTACCTTCAAATCAAAACATTTTTGCTCCCAACTGAGGTTCAGTGGACCTAGATAGATGTTGCACGTCAATTAAAATGAAACCCACTTACTAAATGGTCTATTTGAATAAAATACTTTTGAAGAGATAAACTTATAAACATATTTAAATTTACTTACAAGTAGATGTGCATGCCAATCGCAGTTCGAGACATGCCTCTGTGCTTCAATTTCCCAGTACCAGGGACGACGAGCTCGCTCATCCTATTCCTACTTGCCTACTCGAACTGACTCTTATTCTCCAGCTTCTCAAATTCTACTACCCACCTTCTCCAGATGTCATCGTCCATGCATGCGGACACCCTTCCCTACGTTCTCCACTTTTGCTTCTACTCGTTGAGGTGGCTGTGCCACGACTGAGCCATAAATCTTTAAGAGTTTCATTGTACGAGCTCCTCATAATATAAACTCGGGTCCCAATAACAGTGTTTCTACAAAATAAAGTAATTTTTTAAATAAAAACTATTATGTATTAACTTTTAATAATATTATTTAATATTATTAGTTAATTACCAGAAGCTTGGGCCACCATAACTCATGATGAGACTGGGGGATGTGCTCGTATTTCTACCCATCGGTATTACATGAGCCTCGTGGATCACTCGAAGAATCATCGGTAACGCCGTCGAGTAACTGAGCAGCCTAATAAGATTTATAGTTAATTAGAGCAATATATTAGCACAAAGAATTTATTAGATACGAAAATCAAATTAAAGTTACTTAGCTCGGGGGGACGACATAGACCTCGATCATACTAGGACGTGGTGGCATGAAGCCTCTGGATGTACTAGCAACGGACGAGGTGGTTGGAATAGTCATAGGTGGAGTCCCTACTGATAATTCTATCATACCATCGTCTTCATCATCTAGTTGATGATGAGACGAAGATGATGAGCCAAGAGAAGCACGACGTCCACGACCTCTATCTCTCATCTAAAAAAAATTTTTTGAGCATATATGTACATTTTAATAGGGTTAATGAATTAATAAAATTTCAAGCTATATATATATATATATAGGGGTGGGTTTCATGAGAACCCTCCCTTATTTGCGAACCTGCGAACTAATACTTTTATTATATACCATCATTGCTTTTATTATATAATCACAGTGCTTTATTAATATTTCAGTTATATACACCAGCAGTGTTTTTATTATATAATCCTAATGCTTTTAATCAAATAAGAAAAAAAATATATATATATATATATATGTGTGTGTGTGTGTGTGTGTGTGTGTGTGTGTGTGTGTGTTTGTGTGTGTGTGTGTGTGTGTGGAGTGGATCCAATGGGTCCATTTCTTATAATGAGTCCGTAGGGCCAAATCACAGCCATCCAATACATTAGATCCAATGGATATAAATTAGTTTTGGTGATAAATACATCTATGTCGTTCTAATGTGCATCAATAAATTTTTAAATATGCATCAATTAATATTTAAATGAACATTAATATTAATGACTAATATAAATTAAGTCATTTATATTTCTCTCTCTCCCCAATTATTAATTCTCCTCTATTGAAATATCTCTATAAGTCTCAAAAAATATAAATATTGCCAAAATAAATTACACCATATTATTCCTTATGATCTAAGGAACAATACTCATACCATTTTTCCCAACAAATTTGTACTTTTAAAATTTCGAATTGAAATTATTTCCAAAAACCAAATAATAAAAAATAGAAATTCAATGCACATTTAGATGCATGTTATTGCACATTTAGAAGTACATTGATGCATTATTAGAATAACAACGATGTTTGCACTATATGTCATGTTTCTCCAAGCCAGTGTCCAACAGTTTTACTGCACATTTAATAGTTTGTTAATGCACATTTACATGTTCGAGGATGCACAGTTATGAGTAAAAGTATGCAATAATACATGCTATATATTTATTAGTCAACCATACCCCATTTAATTTACATCTATCAGATCTAAATCTAATGAGTGGCTGAGATTTGGCCCTACGGACCCATTTTAATAATTGGACCCAATTCATATATATATATATATATATATATATATATATATATATATAATATATATATATATATATATATATATATATATATATATGCATCGATTTTATAATAAACATGAACCAACACTTTCACTATTTAGGTTATCATCAAACTCATCTTCATCCGTATCTTCATCATCGGTTAGAAACTCATCTTTTATCTCCTCCTGTACCTCATTGACAAGTTGATCTGATTCATTAATAACGAGGTCGACATGTAGTTGGAAATATTTGTCCTCTAATTGTATTGGATTGTGCATTTCTATGAGCTCCTCTTAAAAATATTGATTAAGCAACATAAGCTTGATAAAATCTATTATCGATCTAACTTTAACTTTACACGTTGCTAACTACCAGATTGTCCTATTTCAAACTCGGATACGGGTAGTAGTAAACGCAAACAGCTTAGGCAGCAAGTACAAACGGTTCACAGTGATTAAATCTACACTTACGTCAACAAGCTTATATTGAGAATGAAATTTTGTGCCTATGGGAGTTGGATCAAACCACTCACAATTAAATAAGAGTGTTCTCTTGTAAGGCAACCGTGTATAGTCGAGTCTAATAAATTCTACGAGATAACCATAATAATCATACTCATCATCCCCATAATTTGTTCCTTTTAACAAGAAATTAGCGTTCGAAGTTGATTTGATCTGCATGCAACCGTATGAAACTTGTATCATTTATCTTGCAACCATGATATGTAGTTATATATCGTGATGGACCTAATGCTAGATTCTTAATGTACTTGTTGGTGACATTGTTCAAGGGATCTTGTGCCTATAATCACGAAAAGTAAATAACTTATTATATATTAAGATTTTGATTTAAATTGCATATATATGTCACAACTTTTTATAATCAATTTAGAAGAACTCACATATTTCTAAAACCAATGGGCAAATTCACTTTCCAATTTTTTGTTGAGCCCATCATCTGTAATGTTTAGTTGAGACTGTTTTACAGCCTCCGTGAAAACACTACATATGGATAAAGATTAAAATTGCCTTAATTTATTATATAATTAATATTTCATTAAAAATATAAAGATAGGCATTTCGAACCTGATAAAATTTTGGACTTCTTCACAGTTCAGTAAAACGTTATTTCTCGCCGCATTAAATTCTTCATTGCTCAAGAATATTTTTTCCGATGCCGCGAATATCTTACCATATTTTTTTAGACACCAGATCAATGTCATCATCATCATCTTCACCATTTTGGCCATCATCATTACGAGGCAAATTTGTCCTTTTCGTTAAGACATGATCTACAAAATAGTACGAAGTAAAAGTTGGAGCCTCTTCAATAAGATATGTGTTTACTATCAAGCCCTCAACATTTGCCTTGTCCCTCACATTGTCCTTCAATTTGTGAAGAAATCTCTCGAATGGATACATCCACCTATATTGCACTATACCTGCAATTCTCGCCTCATATGCTAAGTGAACTTGAAAATGCTCCATGGAGTCAAAAAGACTAGGCAGACAAGTTAAAACAAAATTAGAGAAATATCACACTCCAAATGACTCGTGTCAATAGTCCCAACAACTCTACAACTGAGGTTCTTGGAAAATAAACTCAGCTCTGTGAGGGCCTTCCATAAAGGATGGGGAAGCATATCTCGGATGATAACTGGCATCAACCTTTGCATGAACACATAACAGTCGTGACTCTTTATCCCGGACAATGTCAATCCTTTCATTTCAACGCAATGTCCCAAATTCTATGTATATCCATCTGTAAATTGAAGAGATTTCACCCACACACACAAGGTAACTTTTGATGTCTTATCCAATGTGTAACAAGTTTTATGATACTTTCCTGCCGTGTCTTGTTGTAGACTAGGATAAAAACAAAATTCGTTCAGTCCATCCCTGGATTTAAGAGTGTCTTTTTTATTCCCTTTGACATTCATAATTGTGCTGAACACATTATCAAACACATTTTTAACAATGTGCATAACGTCTAGATTATGCCGAATCAAATTTGTGCTCCAGTATGACAACCCAAAATATGCTTCTTTTCCTCCAGCCACTTGATTTGGATATGTGTCCATTGATGTTCAATGTATCTAGATTATTTGGATCGGGCGTATAAATAGGAGGAATCGTACTGGTGGCAGAAATCTAGAATCAATTAGCTGGTGGTCGGGGATAAGAACACGAAATGTTTTCACACAGCTACAGTTCAAAGGAGAAAAAGGAACAACATCACTAGGCTTAGAAGAGAGGATGGATCCAATTGTGAGACCTTCACTAAAATTGAAAATACGGTTTTGGACTTCTATAAAAGGTTGTTTACTTCGGATGGATCTGATGGGGAGGTCTCGTGTCTAGAAGGAATCCCAAACTCTATCTCTCAAGACTTGAACTTGGAATTGGTGCGCCCGGTTGAAGATTTGGAAATCAAAGAGGCACTGTTTGAAAAGAACCCCCACAAAGCTCCCAGACTTGATGGTATGTCCCCTTTTTTCCAGCACTTTTGGAACTTATTACACCAAAATATTTGCGATGCTGTTAAAGACTTTTTCAAGAATGGAAAAATCCTTAAAAATATGAACTACACCCTAATAACCCTAATTCTAAAATGTAAAAACCCTACAACCATCTCTCACTATCGACCCATAAGTCTGTGCACAATTATTTACAAAATTATTGCAAAAATCTTGTCCAACCGACTCAAACCTTGTCTTCAATATTGTGTTTGCAAAAATCAATCCGCTTTTGTCCAGGATAGGCAAATTGTTGATAACGTAGTCATTGCACACGAGGCTATTCATTTCTTAAACTGTCATAGATCTGGAAAAAAGTTTTATATGGCAATTAAGCTCGACATAGCCAAAGCCTACGATAGAGTAGAATGGGATGGGGTTCAAAAAGTGATGGTAAAAATGGGTTTCGATAGTACTTTTGTTAACTGGTTTACTCATGTATCTCCTCTACTTTGTTTTCCTTTAACATAAATGGCAGTGTTTGCGGGTATGTTAAACGATCTAGAGGAATCCCACAAGGGGATCCGTTATCCCCTTACCTCTTCTTAGTTATCACTGAGGTTTTCTCGAATTCAATTACTCAAGCTATTAGGATAAATAAGTATACATTGGATGGGCTGGAGCGGGTTTACTAGGCATAAAATGGAGGGGGGGGGGGGGGGGGTGTTGGGTTTCATGATATTCAGGTCTTTAACAGCTCTGGAGAATCCTGACAAACCCTAACCTCTTGGTTAATAGGATTCTTAAAGATAAATACTTTCCATATGGTGATGTTTTGGAAAAAGGCATACCTAAGAATGCCTCTTGGTTGTGGAGAAGCTGGCTTAAGGCTAGATATGTGATAAAAAAAAAAGGGGATGGTTTGAAGGGAGGTGATTGAGAATCAATCTGGTCTTGTTAGAAACAAATTTTGGTGGAACTTTGAAAAATCAGGCATCTTTTCTATAAAATCAGCTTACTCTTCTTGCATGTTAGAGATATCTAGGCTCACCACTGGTTGTGAGAGTAGTTCATCTGCCTACAAAATGAAGGTGTTATGCAATGCTACTTGGAAAATGAAATGTCATGAGAGAATTAAACATTTATTTGGAAATGCTGTGCAGTCTAACTTGTGTAAAAAGGGTTGTCGGGATAATGCTTTTTGCTTGATTTGCGGGGATGAAGAAGAAACTGTGGAACATCTTTTCTTTAATTGCAGAAGATCAGTTCTTGTATGGAAACTGGCCCCAGTCCATTGGAATCCTTCTCTTGTTGATCAGTCAAATTTTAAAGAATGGTGGTTTCAGATTTGCAAAGTGAATGAAATTCAAGCACATGAAAATAGAATTCAACTGACCTCTTACCTACTGTGGTGGCTTTGGAAGGCAAGGAATATGGGGATCTTTGAAAAAACTTGGGTGCCGGAGAAAAATATTGTGGAGTTAGTTGTTAATGATTGTCTCAATTATAATTTCCCATCTTCTTAACCTCCTTTTTTTTATGTTTTTGCTCAGGCCAATAATGAGGTTGATTGGAAAGTGGAGTAGCGTAGGATTTTCTACCAGTGCTAGCTATCTTTTCTACCCGTTGTTTGGCTTTTTTGCCTCCATTTTGGTTTTGGGTTGATGGATATCTCTTGAAGAATCCCTAGTCGTTGGGCTCTTTTTATTTGAAACTCCATGCTATTGGGGAAGTGATGTGGAGGCCCTCTACGTTGCCGCGCTTTATAGCCAACAACATCAAATCCTTTGTTTGTTTGTAATTAATTTCTAACTTTGAACTTCTGCATGTATGTATATTTGTCTTTGTACTGGTCTCGTGTCTACAGGGTGATGTTTCAGCCCCATTTGTGTGGCCCTGTCTTTAGGCTTGTCATTAAAGGATAAGTTCTCTGTGTCCTCTTGACGGAATTTTTTCTTGTTATTCTGGAAAGAGATGTGGGTAATTTAACTCCCAATTGTAAATTTTTCTACGAGTTCAATTATGTTTCGAAAAAAAAAAAGTATCTAGATTAGTAAGTTTCAAAAGTCCCAACTTTCTATCTCTACCAAAATCTTCATTCCTGACCGAATGCTGAGAAGCGGAGTCTCCACTTTTCTATTTTCTAAAAATTTCATTTGTCTTTTCGAAAAGGATGACCACAATAAATAAAATTTAGATGATCATCAAACCAAGATTATTTACCACTGCACTTAAGAGTAAATGCATATGAACATTTCATGCAATATGGACAAGCCGTTCTCCCTGCCGTGCTCTAACCAGACAACCTAGAGTAGGCAGGGGAATCGCTAATTATCCATATAAGGGTTGCTTGCAACTGATAATTATGTTCTTTATATATATCATATGAGGGTTCAGCGACCATCCACAATTGATTCAACTCGGTGATTAGAGGCTGTAGAAAAACATCAAACTTATCCTTAGGATTTTTGGGGCCTGGAACAAAAACATACAGAAACATATATTGCTCCTTCATATACATCCACGGAGGCAAGTTGTATGGTGTGACTATCAATGACCACGACGAATATTGCGCCCCAAAACTATCAAAAGGTTGAAAACCATCTGTGCAAAGGCCCAATCTTACATTTTGATTTTTGGCGTCAAACTCCGAATGAGTTTGATTGAAATGTTTTCAGGCCTCATAATCTAACGGGTGACGCATCACACCATTGTCAACAACATGTTTTGCATTCCACCTCATGACCTTAGAAGTTGTTGTAGTTGTGTACAATCTTTGCAAATGAGGAGTTAATGAAAAATAATACATCTTCTTATACGCAACGCTGCCTTTCTGTCGTTTTTCTTTCCTTGCTTAGGGGGTTTAAATTGAGAGCGATTGCAAAATTTACAACTAGTCAAATCAAAATTATCTCTCCAATAGATCATAAAATTATTCAAGCAACAATTGATCTTCTCGAATGGTAAGCCCATGCCCATTAATAACTTGTTGCTCTTATAGAAGTCATCTAGTATATGATTATCTTTTGGCACACTTTCATTGATTAAATCAAGTACTTGATTATAAAACTTCTAGGATATGCATTTTTTTACCTTTAGGTTCATGATACGAGCAACTAGAGATGAGAATGCTTCTCACATTCGGGATACAAAGGTTGATTTCCAGCACTCAATATATTGTAGATCTTTTGGGCCTCAAGATTTGGCGGTACTTCTAAATTAGAGCTCAATACAAAGTTTGAACCGACTGCATTGTGAATCATATTGATGTAGTATTTTAGGATTCTTCAGAATTGGTGTAAGATGATCCTCTAATATGAACCTTAGGGTTGATACGATGAGTAGAATAAAGATTTTTTTTCACCATGGAATGTTCAGAAGTAGTAATTTGGTACAATTTCACTTTTTTAACGAGGTGCAACTTAATCTCATTTACATTGTACTAATTTCAATTTCTACATTTGGTATGACTACAAGGACACTTCAGTTTTTTTCCATCCTTCATTGAATGATGGGTGAGTGCAAATTGTATGAAACTCTCCACCCCTTCCACGAACGCGTTGGACAGGTAACCACCCACCCTTCTTTTGTACATTCAACTATGGTCAGAACTCATCCTATGATATCCTAATTAGGATTACTTAATATAGATGATTGAATTATAGAAAAGAGAGCGGTATGATGGTGCCTATAGAAAAGATTGAATTTTTATAAGGGTCCTACATTCAAGAATATGATGTTTAGTAATAAAATTATCTTACTATGCATTTTGAGAATCTGAAAATTTCGGCAGCACCTCCACCTAGTTCTCTAAGTACACATATATTGCAGTGCACCCAGGAACAAATAAGAGATAGAAAACAAAATTGAAAAGTTCACAAAATACATACATACATACATACATACTAAGATAATTACATTAGAACCACATTCTCAAACTGTCCAAATAAGTGGACAACTCAGAATTTAGTATCAAATTCTATATTTGATACTAAATCCCAAATGGGTTTAAGGTAAAGTGTTTGAGTGTAGAAAAGTAATAATATAATCGATCCATTAGTATAATTTTAAAAAATGATATTAGAGGGACAAAACCTCTCGATCGGTGTCGTACACCACATCATCACTGACGTATACAACATGTATATATTCGTGGATCATAACATATATATTAATTAAATACAACATTCACTTGCCAATCACCACGGGATTTCAAAACCCCCACCACGCACATTTTCAAAATTTCTTTATTAATTGATTCAGAACATTTCTTCCTCCACTATCACATTTAAAAAAATTAAAATTCATTATTTCAAGGACAAAACCTCCTGTCGGTACCTTATACCACGTCATCACCGACGTATACACCAACCAATCACAACATGCATATATGATTCGCAAATCGTAACATATATACAGTCACTTGCTGATCACCACGATAGTCGAAAACCCCCACCACGCACATTGTAAAACTTTTTAAATATGAAGTAACTACAATGTAGTCCTAAATTTAAGTAATTGCTAAATAAATTCAAAACTAGCCCTAAAATTTGAAATCAACCCCATCTAAATATTAACAATTCAATCTTAAATTTTGAACTAATTTTTAATTAAACCCCAAACTAACCCTAATATTTGAAATTAAACTCAAATATCTAAATAATTACAACTCAATCCTAAATTTTTAGGTAATTGCTAAATAAACCCAAAACTAAGCTTAATTTTTGAATTCAACCCCAAAGAACTAAATATTTATAATTACAAGATGATCCGAAAAAGACGAAAATCCTCTATTTTCTCTCCTACCATTTTCCTTCGACCTAGTCGAATACCCATCGGGATCACGGCGTCGCCGCCACGTCACCGGATTCACACCGCCATGCTGCCGGTTTCTCTGCATTTTTGGACACCTCCAACTCCGATTTCATGCTACCACGCTCCACCGCCCGTCACAGCTTCTCTGCTTCACCAACCTCACGTTCCACCGCCCGTCCCCGGTCACCCATAAATCACGGCTATCTCGTCACACGCTCTACAACCTTGTCTGGCCCTTTCCGGGCGTCTCCCTCGCTTCTTCCTGTCCGACCGATCCTGGATTCGGTGGACCTACAAGCCACGGGTTTCTCATCTCAACAACAGTAAGCCATACAACCCTCGCCGGCCTCCTCGTCGGTCCTGGCCCAATGCGTCTCCCTCGTTTCGTCCCATCTCTTGTGCACCAACACGTGCTCCAACACAGCCCATGCTGCAATTATCTCACCCACACTCTCAACAGATTTTTCCGGCTCCGTTCTTGCAGCACCAGGTGGTTTCTTTGCCAACATCGACAACTATCAACAGCGGCGGCGATCCTCCTTCTTCCGCTCCCGGTCTCTTGGGTCCCATTCCCACCTAGTTACTCGACACGCAAGGTAACTCCTTTCGCTTCCCGAGCATTGCTCCAACGCCACTGACCGTCGACCCCCCAGCGCTTCAGGCTCTGATTTAAGATCTCCCTCCAACCATTGCACATCAGCGCTGCCCCGCTTCCGGGTTTGCAATCCCTCCCGGAGCTTTTGTCAACCGGAGATTCTTCTCCGCCGGGGCCCTCAACGTCGCATCTCCCTCACGCTCCTCAGCCTACTCCTGCTTCGCCAAGCCCTCCCCCCACCATCTTTACCGCCCCCATCTCGCTTGGGTCTTTGCCGGCGGCTAGGATGACACTGCCTTTTTCGACGGTATTTTCTCCCTCTTCTTTTCCTTCGCACACTGAGTTGCATGGTCTTTTTAGTGTAAATTCTGCTGACCTTGATTTTTTGGTTGATTTGACAACGACTCCTCACTTGGTCAACTCTGGCTACCTTTCTTCGTGCCTACGCGATGAGATGGAGTATGGCTCTACACTTATTCCTGCGGCCCACTTCCCACAAGCCAGCGGAGGCCCAAGAAAACTGGGCCTAGATGCCCAGCCCATTTCCACCCTTTCTCAATCCTTTTTAGCCCAATCCCTGGCGGTCTAGGCTACTTCCCGACCCAAAAACCAGCACCTCGCCCAAGCCCAAACCCTTGGGCAAGGTCTTGGCCGTGTTGGCCTGGTCATGGCATGAAGAGGCGTCCATGGGGTGCAAGGGGGCGTCTTGGCTTGAAGATGGCGTGAAGATGGCAAGGAGAGGCGTCCATGGGGTGCAAGGGGGCGTCTTGGCTTGAAGATGGCGTGAAGATGGCCAAGGGAGGGCTGGCCGTCTCACATGGCTCAAGGATGGCGCTGGGATGGTTGCACTGGGCGCTGCCATGGTGATGGCAGGGAGATGGCTACGAGATGGCCACCATTCCAGAATGTTTTCCCCTTTGGAGCTCCTTCTTGGCACAACTTTGGCAAGCTCTTGGCAAGGAGATGGCTTGATTTTTGGCCTCCGCGGTACTTCTAAATTAGAGCTCAATACAAAGTTTGAACCGACTGCATTGTGAATCATATTGATGTAGTATTTTAGGATTCTTCAGAATTGGTGTAAGATGATCCTCTAATATGAACCTTAGGGTTGATACGATGAGTAGAATAAAGATTTTTTTTCACCATGGAATGTTCAGAAGTAGTAATTTGGTACAATTTCACTTTTTTAACGAGGTGCAACTTAATCTCATTTACATTGTACTAATTTCAATTTCTACATTTGGTATGACTACAAGGACACTTCAGTTTTTTTCCATCCTTCATTGAATGATGGGTGAGTGCAAATTGTATGAAACTCTCCACCCCTTCCACGAACGCGTTGGACAGGTAACCACCCACCCTTCTTTTGTACATTCAACTATGGTCAGAACTCATCCTATGATATCCTAATTAGGATTACTTAATATAGATGATTGAATTATAGAAAAGAGAGCGGTATGATGGTGCCTATAGAAAAGATTGAATTTTTATAAGGGTCCTACATTCAAGAATATGATGTTTAGTAATAAAATTATCTTACTATGCATTTTGAGAATCTGAAAATTTCGGCAGCACCTCCACCTAGTTCTCTAAGTACACATATATTGCAGTGCACCCAGGAACAAATAAGAGATAGAAAACAAAATTGAAAAGTTCACAAAATACATACATACATACATACATACTAAGATAATTACATTAGAACCACATTCTCAAACTGTCCAAATAAGTGGACAACTCAGAATTTAGTATCAAATTCTATATTTGATACTAAATCCCAAATGGGTTTAAGGTAAAGTGTTTGAGTGTAGAGAAAAGTAATAATATAATCGATCCATTAGTATAATTTTAAAAAATGATATTAGAGGGACAAAACCTCTCGATCGGTGTCGTACACCACATCATCACTGACGTATACAACATGTATATATTCGTGGATCATAACATATATATTAATTAAATACAACATTCACTTGCCAATCACCACGGGATTTCAAAACCCCCACCACGCACATTTTCAAAATTTCTTTATTAATTGATTCAGAACATTTCTTCCTCCACTATCACATTTAAAAAAATTAAAATTCATTATTTCAAGGACAAAACCTCCTGTCGGTACCTTATACCACGTCATCACCGACGTATACACCAACCAATCACAACATGCATATATGATTCGCAAATCGTAACATATATACAGTCACTTGCTGATCACCACGATAGTCGAAAACCCCCACCACGCACATTGTAAAACTTTTTAAATATGAAGTAACTACAATGTAGTCCTAAATTTAAGTAATTGCTAAATAAATTCAAAACTAGCCCTAAAATTTGAAATCAACCCCATCTAAATATTAACAATTCAATCTTAAATTTTGAACTAATTTTTAATTAAACCCCAAACTAACCCTAATATTTGAAATTAAACTCAAATATCTAAATAATTACAACTCAATCCTAAATTTTTAGGTAATTGCTAAATAAACCCAAAACTAAGCTTAATTTTTGAATTCAACCCCAAAGAACTAAATATTTATAATTACAAGATGATCCGAAAAAGACGAAAATCCTCTATTTTCTCTCCTACCATTTTCCTTCGACCTAGTCGAATACCCATCGGGATCACGGCGTCGCCGCCACGTCACCGGATTCACACCGCCATGCTGCCGGTTTCTCTGCATTTTTGGACACCTCCAACTCCGATTTCATGCTACCACGCTCCACCGCCCGTCACAGCTTCTCTGCTTCACCAACCTCACGTTCCACCGCCCGTCCCCGGTCACCCATAAATCACGGCTATCTCGTCACACGCTCTACAACCTTGTCTGGCCCTTTCCGGGCGTCTCCCTCGCTTCTTCCTGTCCGACCGATCCTGGATTCGGTGGACCTACAAGCCACGGGTTTCTCATCTCAACAACAGTAAGCCATACAACCCTCGCCGGCCTCCTCGTCGGTCCTGGCCCAATGCGTCTCCCTCGTTTCGTCCCATCTCTTGTGCACCAACACGTGCTCCAACACAGCCCATGCTGCAATTATCTCACCCACACTCTCAACAGATTTTTCCGGCTCCGTTCTTGCAGCACCAGGTGGTTTCTTTGCCAACATCGACAACTATCAACAGCGGCGGCGATCCTCCTTCTTCCGCTCCCGGTCTCTTGGGTCCCATTCCCACCTAGTTACTCGACACGCAAGGTAACTCCTTTCGCTTCCCGAGCATTGCTCCAACGCCACTGACCGTCGACCCCCCAGCGCTTCAGGCTCTGATTTAAGATCTCCCTCCAACCATTGCACATCAGCGCTGCCCGCTTCCGGGTTTGCAATCCCTCCCGGAGCTTTTGTCAACCGGAGATTCTTCTCCGCCGGGGCCCTCAACGTCGCATCTCCCTCACGCTCCTCAGCCTACTCCTGCTTCGCCAAGCCCTCCCCCCACCATCTTTACCGCCCCCATCTCGCTTGGGTCTTTGCCGGCGGCTAGGATGACACTGCCTTTTTCGACGGTATTTTCTCCCTCTCTTTTCCTTCGCACACTGAGTTGCATGGTCTTTTTAGTGTAAATTCTGCTGACCTTGATTTTTTGGTTGATTTGACAACGACTCCTCACTTGGTCAACTCTGGCTACCTTTCTTCGTGCCTACGCGATGAGATGGAGTATGGCTCTACACTTATTCCTGCGGCCCACTTCCCACAAGCCAGCGGAGGCCCAAGAAAAACTGGGCCTAGATGCCCAGCCCATTTCCACCCTTTCTCAATCCTTTTTAGCCCAATCCCTGGCGGTCTAGGCTACTTCCCGACCCAAAAACCAGCACCTCGCCCAAGCCAAACCCTTGGGCAAGGTCTTGGCCGTGTTGGCCTGGTCATGGCATGAAGAGGCGTCCATGGGGTGCAAGGGGGCGTCTTGGCTTGAAGATGGCGTGAAGATGGCAAGGAGAGGCGTCCATGGGGTGCAAGGGGGCGTCTTGGCTTGAAGATGGCGTGAAGATGGCCAAGGGAGGGCTGGCCGTCTCACATGGCTCAAGGATGGCGCTGGGATGGTTGCACTGGGCGCTGCCATGGTGATGGCAGGGAGATGGCTACGAGATGGCCACCATTCCAGAATGTTTTCCCCTTTGGAGCTCCTTCTTGGCACAACTTTGGCAAGCTCTTGGCAAGGAGATGGCTTGATTTTTGGCCTCCATACCTTAGTTTAAATTCAAATCATTAAACCACCTATTAAATGAGAATTTTCAACATAAAAACCCAAGAATTCACCAACCTTAAATCAATTAACACCATTTAACCCAATTTAAACATAAAATCAAAAGAAGAACACAAAAACCCTAAAATAAGAAAAATAACCTAGAAAATAAAGCTAAACGACTCAAGAACCACTAAAAATAATATAAAACCCTAATTAAGAACACGAGAAAAACACAACAATTACATGTAAAATATCTGTTGCGTCCATGAGTTTAAAGGCATCACTATTTTATACGAGTCAAGCGTCGAGGACGACGAGGAATTTTCTGAGTGGGGAGGAGGTAGTTGAATTACTTGGGGTTGATTTTGTGAAATTGAAGCTGACCTTGAAGAAATTGATTTTGAATTGTGCGAGGATGTCTAACGCACCTAAGCTCGAGACAAAAGTGGAGTTGGAACCACTACATAATCATATGAAGTACGTTTCCCTCGAGCCCAACGAAATAAAACCCGTCATCATATTTTTAGCATTGACGGAAGATGAGGAAAATGAGTTGGTTTTGGTGTTGATTAATTATAAAAAGGTTATAGGATGGAGCATCAGTGACATCAAAGGGACAATTCTCATTACTTGCATGCACCGAATTGAGCTCGAACCTGATGCGAGGCCGGTAAGAGACGACCAAAGAAGATTGACTCCCACGCTTTATGAGGTAGTCAAGAAGGAGATTTTGAAGTTAATAGATGAGGGGATTATTATTTTTAGCGCCGACAGCAAATGGGTAAGTCCAGTTCATGAGGTGCCTGAAGAAGGGTGGTATCACCATAATCGGAAATGAGAAAGGCGAGATGGTCCCGACACGACTTACGAATGGGTGGCGGCATGTGTATCGATTACTAAAAGCTTAACGCGGTGACCAGAAAAGATCACTTCCCGTTGCCATTTATTGACCAACTCCTTGATAAGCTTGCTGGACATGAGTTTTATTGCTTCTTAGATGGATTTTCAGGCTATTATCAAGTGGCTATCGCCCCAGAGGACTAGAGTAAGACGACGTTTACGAGACCCTTTGGCACTTTTACTTTCCGTAGGATGTCGTTCGGCCTATGCAATGCCCCAGCAACATTCCAGAGATGTATGTTATCCATTTTCACCGACTTCATCGACATTTATTTGAGGTATTTATGGATGATTTTTCGGTTTTTGGTTCATCTTTTGATAATTGCTTGTCCAATTTTTCTAAGGGTGTTAAGAGCATTGTATTGAGAAAAGTCTTACTCTAAGTTGGAGAAATCCCATTTTATGGTCAAAAGCGGTACTATGTTGGGTCATATTGTGTCTAAAAAGGGGTTGGAAGTAGATAAGGCTAAAATTGATGTGATTGAGACCCTTCCTCCCCCTCGTGATGTTAAGGGTGTTAGAAGTTTTCTTGGAACATGCGGGCTTCTATAGGCGATTTATTAAAGACTTTTCTAAAATTAGTCACCCGTTATGTAAATTGTTAACTCTTGATGCTCCTTTTGTACCCCACCCACCCCCCCCCCCCCCTCAACCCAGCATTTTTTTATTTACCCCAGCCCATTGGGCCTTCCTTACCCAAGCCCGACTCTTTTCTTAGTAACGGGGTGAAAAGAAAGCTTGAAAATGACATGAAAAGATAAGATGAAAGATTGAAACATAATGGACAAATGGATTCTGAACTTCATTAAATGGTTAGCTAATGAAATACAAACATGTTTTCTTGAATACAAAAGCAACACAGCAGCATACTATATATAAACCTAAGCTAGGGTTTTAGCTGCTCCATGACAGTTGTCATTCTTGATCATAGCCGTCCACTTGTCACCTTGATTCCTGAATCCTTGGATGTTTGTGCAGCTGTCTCTTCCTCTTGCTTTTTGAACGTTGTCACCATTTGGCATGTAGTGTAGAAAGTTCAGCGCGCCTACGGACTGTGCTTGGTTCCACTTGCTGCTCAGCTGGCTCAGGTGCTGTTGCTTGTGGCTCATGCACCTTATGCATACCTTAGTTTAAATTCAAATCATTAAACCACCTATTAAATGAGAATTTTCAACATAAAAACCCAAGAATTCACCAACCTTAAATCAATTAACACCATTTAACCCAATTTAAACATAAAATCAAAAGAAGAACACAAAAACCCTAAAATAAGAAAAATAACCTAGAAAATAAAGCTAAACGACTCAAGAACCACTAAAAATAATATAAAACCCTAATTAAGAACACGAGAAAAACACAACAATTACATGTAAAATATCTGTTGCGTCCATGAGTTTAAAGGCATCACTATTTTATACGAGTCAAGCGTCGAGGACGACGAGGAATTTCTGAGTGGGGAGGAGGTAGTTGAATTACTTGGGGTTGATTTTGTGAAATTGAAGCTGACCTTGAAGAAATTGATTTTGAATTGTGCGAGGTGTCTAACGCACCTAAGCTCGAGACAAAAGTGGAGTTGGAACCACTACATAATCATATGAAGTACGTTTCCCTCGAGCCCAACGAAATAAAACCCGTCATCATATTTTTAGCATTGACGGAAGATGAGGAAAATGAGTTGGTTTTGGTGTTGATTAATTATAAAAAGGTTATAGGATGGAGCATCAGTGACATCAAAGGGACAATTCTCATTACTTGCATGCACCGAATTGAGCTCGAACCTGATGCGAGGCCGGTAAGAGACGACCAAAGAAGATTGACTCCCACGCTTTATGAGGTAGTCAAGAAGGAGATTTTGAAGTTAATAGATGAGGGGATTATTATTTTTAGCGCCGACAGCAAATGGGTAAGTCCAGTTCATGAGGTGCTGAAGAAGGGTGGTATCACCATAATCGGAAATGAGAAAGGCGAGATGGTCCCGACACGACTTACGAATGGGTGGCGCATGTGTATCGATTACTAAAAGCTTAACGCGGTGACCAGAAAAGATCACTTCCCGTTGCCATTTATTGACCAACTCCTTGATAAGCTTGCTGGACATGAGTTTTATTGCTTCTTAGATGGATTTTCAGGCTATTATCAAGTGGCTATCGCCCCAGAGGACTAGAGTAAGACGACGTTTACGAGACCCTTTGGCACTTTTACTTTCCGTAGGATGTCGTTCGGCCTATGCAATGCCCCAGCAACATTCCAGAGATGTATGTTATCCATTTTCACCGACTTCATCGACATTTATTTGAGGTATTTATGGATGATTTTTCGGTTTTTGGTTCATCTTTTGATAATTGCTTGTCCAATTTTTCTAGGGTGTTAGAGCATTGTATTGAGAAAAGTCTTACTCTAAGTTGGGAGAAATCCCATTTTATGGTCAAAAGCGGTACTATGTCGGGTCATATTGTGTCTAAAAAGGGGTTGGAAGTAGATAAGGCTAAAATTGATGTGATTGAGACCCTTCCTCCCCCTCGTGATGTTAAGGGTGTTAGAAGTTTTCTTGAACATGCGGGCTTCTATAGGCGATTTATTAAAGACTTTTCTAAAATTAGTCACCCGTTATGTAAATTGTTAACTCTTGATGCTCCTTTTGTGTTTGATGATGTTTGCATGAATGCTTTTACTTTTATTAAAGAAAATCTTACGGCAGCACATGTTGTTATTGCCCCTGATTGGACTCTACATTTTGAAATTATGTGCGATGCGTCTAATGAGGTAGTGGGGGCCATTTTGGGGCAACGTGTGGATAAATTGCTTAGGGTGATATATTATTCTAGTTATATGTTGAATGATGCCCAAAGTAGTTACACCACTACTAAGGAAAAAACTTCTAGTTGTTGTGTTTTTGCTGGATAAATTTAGAACATATATTGTAGGAGCAAAAGTGATTGTTCATATTGATCATGATGCGTTACATCATTTGTTTGCTAAGCCTCAAACTAAACCGCGTCTTATTCGATGGATATTGTTGTTACAAGAATTTGATGTTGAAATTACAGATAGGCGTGGTTGTGAAAATGTTGTAGATGATCATTTATCTAGGATGGTGATAGAGAATGATTTGAATGAGCATGTTATGATTGATGATCTGTTCCCCTATGAGAATGCATATGTTCTTGAGAATGTTGATACTCCTTGGTATGCTGATGTAGTAAATTGTCTTGCGTGTAAAATTGTGCCTAACCATTTATCCTACCAAGAACATAAGAGATTTATAGATAAATGCAGGAGTTACTTTTGGGATGATCCATACGTGTTTAAACGATGCAAGGATTGACTGAGCAGAAGATGTGTCCCTGGTGAAGAAAAAACGAGTATCTTGCAATTATGGCATGATCTTGGAGGACATTTTGGATCTCATAAGACGGTATTTAAAGTTCTTCAAGTCGGGTTCTATTGGCCGACCTTATTTATCGACGCGCACGAGTATTATAAGACTTGTGATAATTGCCAATGAACCGGAAACATTGGTAAGAGAGATGAGATTCCATTGAAGCCTAATCAAGTGGTGGAGATCTTTGATATTTGGGCCATAGATTTAATGGGACCGTTTCCCAAGAGTGGTGAATTCGATTATATACTGGTTGGAGTTGACTACATATCAAAGTGGGCGGAAGCGATTCCCACGCGCAAGGCGAATGCTGAGGTAGTGCTTAGATTCTTTCAAGGAAATATCTTTAGTAGATTTGGAGTCCCAAGAACGATAATCAGTGACGGTGGTAGTCACTTTTGTAACCAAGTTTTTGAGAAATTGATGTCTAAGTTTGGGGTTTGGCATAAGGTGGCCACCCCATATCATCCATAGACTTTGGGACAAGTCGAGACTAGTAATCATTAGTTCAAAGCCATACTCAAGAAGATAGTGAGGCCAAACTGTAAGGATTTGGTTATAAAGCTTATTGACGCATTGTGGGCTTATAGGACAACATACAAAACCGTGCTGGGTATGAGTCCTTTCTAGCTTGTTTATGGGAAAGCGTGTTATTTGCCAGTAGAGGTAGAACATAGAGCGAGTTGGGCTATTCGTACGGTGAAATTACGATGAAGCTGGTGATTATAGGAAGCTATAGCTAACTGAACTTGATGAGATCAGAGATGAGGCGTATGATAGCGTGTGGATGCAAAAGAAGAAGATAAAAGAGTGTCACGACAAGAGAATTCTTGATAAGAAGCTAGAGGTTAGTAAGTTGGCTCTGCTTTATAATTCTTGACTTAAGTTGTTTCCAGGAAAACTCAAATCAAGTTGGAGTGGACCGTTTTTTATTAAAGAGATAAATGATTTTGGAGCGGTCACTTTATACGATGAGAGTATCGATTCGACTTTTCAAGTCAATGAGCATAGAGTTAAACTTTATCAACATGGGATGTTGACAAATCAAGATCGGGAAGTAGTGGAGTTAGTAGATCCAACTCAGGACGAAGATTAATCGCTAGAGGTCTCGTCGAGCAAGCGACGTTAAAAGATGCGCTTCTTCAGAGGCAACCCAAGTGTTTGTTTTCTTTTTCTTTCTCCTTAGCTTTTCTTTTGATTTTTCTTTCTTTTATTTTTTGTATATATTTTGATGAGTTTGAGTTATTTTCTTTAGTACATTGATGCGCGTGTTGATGTGCAGAAAATCAGGTAAATTTGCCAATTTCGAATACCTAACGGTAGGATAGCGGTAGCGCCTACCGTTAACCCTACCGTTAGCATGCTGCTCATGCTTAATGATGAAAATCAGCCGCTAAGGCTATCATGAGCTACAAACAGAGAGGTTTGACGTTAGCATAGTGTTAGCTTCAACCGCTAAAGAACCACTAGCCTCAATCAGAGAGTCTTAACGGTAGCCTAACTGTAGCTTCTACTGCTAAGGCTATCGCTAGCTTACTTTTCTAGGTCCTTAACGACGCAACCTACCGTTAGCTCTAATCAACCCGGACCGTTAGCTACTTTCAGAGGCATTTAGCGGTAGCCTGGCAGTAGGTCCTACCACGAGCGTGATCAAAAGCCGTCGATTTTGGGGTTGCTCTTGGATGCGAATTTCGGAAACTCATCTTCACAAAGTAAGTGCTACTATGGTAAGTTTTGAGGTAAATTTTGGTTTAGTTAAGGAGTCTTGATCTATTTCCTTTTAAGAGTCATGTTCTGATTAGGTATGTTTCGTAGAATCCTACCTTATTTAGGTTAGGAAAAATCTAGGATTCCTTTTTCTCAGGACCCTTAATTCTTATATAAACCACCCTTGAGTACGTTATTCTTCATAAATTTTCAAGCTCTTGACACGTTTTGAACGATTCCTGACAACCGAATTCTACCATAAGCCTTGTACACGAAGATGACGCAAACCCAGCCACCACCTGAAGAGCATGGAATGGTGAGAAGAGAAGAACATGAAAAGGCATTGGATGAGCTTCAGAGTCAATTGTACGAGGCTAGAGCAACGATTCGGGAATTAACATTTGAAAATCACGAGCTTTTACTTAATGAAGCAACACATGTTTTTAATATTGACAAACTGGAGAGATATTTGGCGGAGGCGAATACCAGGATTAATGATCTTACTGTGGAGGTCGAGAGGCTTAATGATTCACTTTATGGACCTAAATCACACTTGAGACCTAGTTCCGTGAATTCTTATGATATCTAGTGTAGCTAAGTCAAGTTAGTTATTTTATTCATTTTGTTATTGAAACTCTTGGATTGTTTATTTTGATTATTTTAGATTTTTATTTTTGTTATTTTGTTCTCACGATTTGATATACTTATTATTTTGTGTTCGTACCATATGATATTCTTATTATTTTATTCTCTTGCATTGATATTTCGTGAGTTTGCAGTTTATAAGCACTCAGCGGTAGCCTAATGGTAGCTGCTACTGCTAAGGCTACCAGGGGCGACATTCAGAGGCTACTTAGCAGTAGGGTTAGCGGTAGCTACTACCGCTAATGCATTAAAGGCCCGTCTCGATACAAAAACTATAAATATGACAATTTGAGGATTTTGTTACTTTTTCAAACCCGCTCACACTGCTACGAACCAGAGAACAAAAATACTCACAATTCACCATCTTTCATCACTGCCGGCCACGAATTTGCACACCACTGCACTTCGACGTGTCTTGGATGCATTCCGGCCAATTTGTTCTCGGAAAACAAGAAGCAAGACGACGGCCCTCTTCTCGATAAATTAGTAAGTATAGCTTACCCATTAAACTCTGTTTGTTGCTTGGGTTGAGGTTGCAGGTTGTGAGTTTTGGAATTGGTCTTGAATTGTTGGGAGTTTGGGATTTCATTGGATTTGTTCTCAGTTGTTGGGATAATCTGTGCAAGCAAGGTGTTCGATAAATTGCATGTGCATTTTTTTTTTGAGTTAGCGGTAGCTTAATGGTTAAGTCTATCGCTAGCGGACCGTTAACCCCTTTCTGTAGCCCTCTGACCTAACTTAGCGGTAGGCTAACGATAGCACCTACCACTAACCCACCGTTAGCCACCTTCTGCCCATTCAATATTTCATGATCCTTAACCGTTAACCAAGGTCACATTCCGAACAGATTTTGGCCACAGTCCGACAATTAATACCCAGCCACAATCTGGCAAATTTCGCCTTGAGCCGCAACCCGTCCACCTATACATTTTTCTTTCAATTCTGATATATCCGATAGTATGTCAACTCCTCAACCTTCGAAAAAATGAAAGAACGTGGAGAAAAGCATGGGGGCCAAATTTAAGGTCTACGATTCCAAGATTGAGTTTTATAAGTCGTTGAAAACTTGACAGATTGTCCGGCCAGTTACTATCGACATCAACCATTGGCTCTGCTTGGCCGCATGTAATGATCCTTTCGCCGAGAGATTCGTGCAGTACATCTGATCCCATAATTGTTTTCAATGGGCTCAATTCCGAGTAAAGGCCTACGAGCAAATGATGCTCAATTTTTACACCTCCTACACGATTATGGCCGACTATACGTTGTTGTGTCAATTTGGGGGTAAGGATCATGTGTTCAGCGCCGAGGCGATTAAAGCGTATTTCGACTTTGACGGGTGAATGGCTTGGGATGAACACAACGGAGAGTATAATGAGAGGAGTTTTTGGGAGGAGATTAAGCTCCGGGGTATGGAGGCGACAAATCAGTATCCTCTCACTCTCGTGCAAGACAACGCACTCCAGAGCATGTAAGAAACACTCGTATAAAAGATAACAACACAAAACAATCATGTATTTCGAGAGTTATTCATGGACAAATCACTTCTCGAGATGATCATTTCCATCTTCATGACTCACCACCACATAATCCACAGCCATGGGAGTTATTCATCGAAGCCATAAGGGAGATCGTCGGAATCACTTGTGATAAATTTTGTTTCAATATTTTTTTCTTTTTTCTTTTTTGTTTCTTGATAAAGATCAAGAAATTATTTCAGTGTATGCATGTGCGGGCCTAATGACCCATTATACCACACCAAAAACATGTATCACCCTTTTGGTTTTATTCACATTGTTATTATTCTTTCCTTGTTTTCCCTCCTTGTTTGCCTTCTTATAATAAGGCTAAAAGATTCTTCCTCTTCCATGTCCATAATTATGAGTATGACCATTACTCGAACCATATCCACAACCATAGCTCGGGCCATGTCCACGACCATGGCTTTGACCATGTCCCTGATCATGATTAGATAGTGTCACGTTCACTTCAAAGAATATGATTAGATGGTGTCACGTTCACTTCAAGGAATAGGAAAGAGCCACTGAGGCGAGATTCATGGTTCTTCATAAATAGCTCGTTGTTTTTCTCATTCAGAAGAAGACATGTGATTGGATAATAATATTTCTTGAAGTCTCTCTCTATATTGTAGCTGCAAGATCATGTTCGAGGCATGAAATGTGGAGAATGCTTTTTCGAGCATATCAATATCTGTAATGTTATCAACATATAGTCTCAATTTTAAACTGATCTGGAACATGGACAAATTGTAATCACTAAAAAATTTAGAATCCTGGAAGCAAGCGTGTTCCTTTGTAATGTCAGGGAGTCCAATATGTTTCTCTCAGAAATTCTCTCTCTAGAATTTCCTAGTAATTCTGAATCCCAAGTTTTTCATCTCTTGATATCTTGTTAAGAATGGCAACTAAAAAATGTCCCAAACTTCTCCTTCGACCTCGTCGAACTCCCGCCAGCCTCACGGAGTCCTTAGGTCGCCGGCCAATTGCTTCCTCCTTGTCGACGATTACACATCCTCTCACGACTGCCCCCTCACTTGCTCCCCATGCAGCTGCCCGTAATAGCATGCAACATACGCAGCGGCTTCACTCTTTGGCTTGGACTGCTCCGGCCACTCCTGCGTCCAGCCATGGCAGCACAGGCCATCCTCCTCCGGCTTCGGTTCCCGACACCTCTAGTCACGCCATGGCAGTGCCTTCCTTTCATGACAGCCATAACACCCCAGTCGTCTTTCTGGCTACTTCACAGCTCACCCAGCCTTTTCCGGCTCCGGCTCCTAGCGCTTCCGGCCTCTCGCCATTCATTTCAGCACCGACCCATCTCCGGCAAGACAGCTACTGTAACCCTCCGCCTTTTGATCCACCCCTACAGTTTTGGGAGCCTCCAGTGGCTACACCGTCGTCGTCTGCAATGGCCCCAAGAAGCTCCTCTCATGGCTTGTCGGCTGTCCTGTCCACGCCAGTTGCCTTCCCATTGACGGTTTCTTCCTTGGTTTACGGTTTCACCGCCCCCATCCCATTCGGCTCCTTGCCGGCGTCTACTCTTTCACCGTTACAATTCTTCCTCCCCATTTCTTTTGGTTCTCTATCGGCGGGTAAGTTTGGGCCATACTCTCTCTCTGCGTCGGTGTCCGGTTTTGCTGCCGGTGACTCTCTGACTGTTGCGGCTTTTGCGACGGCGCCCCAGCCGTTTCTTGCCCAGTAAGGCTCCTCTGGCTTTTTCCCGGCAACCAAACGTCTCTTTCCCGGGGTCAACCACCCTTCCTCTTCTACGCTACTTTCTTCCTCTCCTTTCCCTTCACACCCTGCAATGCTTGGCCATTTTAGTGATTTCTCTGCAGAACCTGATCAGACGCTGACAAGTCCCTTGGTCAACTCTGCGCGCCCTCCTGCAAATTTGGGTTATGGACTTTTTCTTTTTCCAGCAGCTTCTTTTTCTTTTCCTTCTATGTTGGCTGGCCCACTTCCGCCTCCCACTCCTTTAACCCAAGCCCACACGGCTATTTCTGGCAGCGAAGCCCTAGCCTTTTGGGCCATTTTCACCCCAGCCCAAATCCTCCTCAGCCCAATTTCCCCACTTCTCAACAGCCACAAGCCCAGTGCACTTTTCAAGCCTAGCCCCCTGCCCAAGCCCAGTGGGCCCAACTCCAGCCCCTTTCCCAAGCCCAGCAGGCCCCCCTCCAACCCGGCAATCCGGTTCAGTCCAAGCCCAGCGAGCCCCCATGCCCAAACACTCCTCCCCTCCTAGTAATTTGGACCCTTCTTTTTGGAGCCTCCAGGACCCAAGTTTTCGGCCCACTCCCACCCCACCGGGACCGTCCCCTTTAGACTACTCCTTTGGAACGCCCCCAATCAAGAAGGGAGATTATTTTTCGATCACCATTAATGAAGATCGTTATCAAAATCGAGTTTTGACGTTAAGGAGTTCTCTTATCGGTCGTCTCCTTCAACCCAAGGGGTCGAAACCACTTCTGCTCGATGATATCAAGGACTCTTTGAAGGCCAAGTGGAAGATTACCGAACCTTGGAGCTTTGTTCCCCTTGGCAAAGGATTCTTCAGCATCCCATTTTCTTCGGCTGACGACAGGACACGCGTGTTTGCCAAGTCATATTGGAAGTTCGGCACTAATTCTATTAGGCTTGCCCCTTGGACTCCAAAATTCAATCCATACAAGACCACCTCAGATTCACCACAGGTACGGATTCGTATTTATGAGTTGTCGATTGAATATTGGGACCATTCTTTTATCCTTAATATTGATAGGGTTGTTGGCACTCCATTACAAGTTGATGAACGTTCCATTAATGGCACGGTTGGCCATTTCGTTAGAGTGTTGGTTGAGGTTAACCTCCAAAATACCTTGCATGAGACGGTGATGATTGAACGTAAAGGACATTGCGGGTATATCTCCATTGGATACGAGAACCTCCCGGATTTTTGCTCTTCTTGTAAATCGATTGGACATCTGGTTGGTTCTTGCCCTTCTCTCAAATCTCACGCCGTCCCGATTGATAATAGGGACATTTGGAAGACTGTTAATGCTAGACGCCGTCGACACCCTAACCCTAGGGAACACAGGGTCCGCACTCGCACGGACCCCCGATTGACTCCCTAGTCTTCCAGGTCCCCTTTGATGACTTCTAACGCCTTTGACGCGTTACAGCCTGACGTCGATATGGGTTCTCCATCCCACCCCTCCTCGATTCCCGAACCCTCCCCCTATTCCTCAACCCTCTGCTGCTCCTGTTTCCTCATCCTCCCCGGTTGGGGGGAGCCAGCCCACCTCTCTCTCTCTCTCTTCAACCTCCCTACCTCCTTTTGTCGATAGTTTCATGGCCAGAGGTGCCGTGCGTGGCACTCCGGCTACCCATCTACGCCCGGCCCCGACCCCTGGGACTAATTCCCCCGCTACTTTGGCCCCTGCGGCCCCTACTGACCGTACCCTCATTTTATAAGATCCCACCACTGAGTCCAAATCTCTTTTGCAAAGAGCTAAGGACAAGGTCAAAGCGAGCAACCCCTCACATGAGTTTACACTCGATGAGCCCAGGCCCTCTATTCCTCATTAGATTATATCTACAGTTACTGGTTTATAGTGGTCTGACTTTGACGAATCCGACGCTAATTTAGTGACCTTCGAAGATGAGCTTTCGCGTTTTGATCAAATGGATAGGAGGAATCTCCACCCCTCCCCACCCACCTCTGATTAATGTTTTGCCTCCTTTGGAACATTCGAGGGATTGGTAACTCAGCCTCTCTTTCTCTTCTATCTATTCTATTTTTTAGATAGGAATTCAAGTTATTTGAATTCATCTTTTTAAAGATTTCTTATTGACGAGCTAATCCTTAAGGAACTTTGTCGGGCTCATCGCCCTGACTTTCTCGCGATTGCTGAGCCGATAGTCTCTTTCTCTAGTATTCGTGCCTCCTTCTGGCATTCTTTAAACCTCACCCTTGTTGCCTAGAATTTTTGTAGCAATGGTACACCGGATATCTGGGTCTTTACGAGATCTACCGTTTCCTCCACCAATATCCTCTTCTCCTCGGATCAGGCTATCCTTCTCCGGGACACCTTCGGTGACCTCGACTTCCACCTTGGCTTCGTCCACGCTCATAATGCGGCGATGGAACGTTGTCCTCTCTGGAGTGATATTTTGACCCTTTCGCTCCCTCGCTTGCTGATTATCGGGGACTTTAATGATGTTCTGGGTGCCCACGAGCGTCGTGGGGGCAACCCTCCTGATACCTCCTCCTGCTCGGACTTTCGGAGATTCTTGGATGTGGGTGGGTTTTCACAGATCAACACTTCTGGTGGTTTCTTCACTAGGGTTAGTCGTTGCCATTCGGAGTTTCGATTTGCTCGCCTGGATTGCGCAATTCACATCGATGACTTAGCTCTTGCGTGTGGACAGATTCCTGGCCGTCTCCTTCCCCGTAGTCGCTCCGACCATCACCCCATTCTTGTTGACTGTTATAAGAATACTATTTCCACCTCGGCCCCTCGGATTTTCCGTTTCCAGAATTTTTGGACTTCATATCCTGGCTTTCGCTCCCTCATCATCACTGCTTGGTCACTCCCCTACCAGATTACTAACCCCATTCTTTCTCTCATGAGTAAGTTGCGTTACCTTCGTGGATCTCTCCGGGAATGGAACGCTCTAACGGTTGGTAATGTTCATCGTCAGGTGGAGTCTTCGCTTGCCGAGCTTATGAAATTACAGTACCGTTGCCTGGACACGGGGTACTCTGAAGCCGACCTTGAGGCTGAGGTTGCCCTGCAGGTCCAGTCCTCTTCTCTGCTCGACATTCAGGCTAGTATTCTCCGACAGAAGAGTCGGGCTGAGTGGCTCACGGATGGTGATCGTAACTCGTCTTTTTTCCACCGCAGTATTAAGACTCGGGTCACGAAGACCACCATCGGTTCTCTCTTGATTGATGGGGTGGTCAGCCATTCCCCTGATGCGATTTAGGGAAAAATCATCTCCTTCTTCACTAAACTTTTCTCTGCCAGCCACCCTCTCCCAGACCCTACTTGGATTAATGAGTTTCTGCACCCTGCCGTTGATACTCATTTCAAACCTTTCTCTCTACTATTCCGAGCGATGAGGAGATTCATGAGGCGGTTTTCTCTCTCGCCCCTAGTAGTGCCCCTGGCCTGAATGGCTTTAATGGCCATTTTTTCCAGGAGTGCTGGGACATTATCGGGCATGACGTTTGTTCGGCAGTCCGACACTTCTTTGTTTCCTCTTCCCTTCCCACTGGCTTCAACTCCAGTTTCATGATTCTTATCCCGAAAGTTAAAGGGCGATGCCTGTTAAAGATTTCCTCCAGATCGTCCTTAGCAACTTTTCTTTCAAAATCATCACTAAGATCATGGCTACCCGTCTTGGTGTAGTCATTGGTAAGATGATCTCGGATTCTCAGTTCGGCTTTATCCTGGGCAAGCAGATCCATGACTGTATCGATGTTGCCTCTGAAGCTTTTAATTGCCTTTCCTCCCGCACTTTCGGTAAGAACATGATCATGAAGATAGACATCCGTAAAGCCTTTGATACTTTAGATTGGGGCTTTTTGATTGCAGTCTTACGTCGCTTTGGTTTTCCTTTTATCTTCATTGGGTGGTTTGAGACCATTCTTCACTCCATTCGCATCTCGGTGCTCCTAAACGGTAGCCCTGTAGGCTATTCTAGTTGCTCCAGGGGTGTCCGTCAGGGGGACCCCCTCTCTCCTCTCCTATTCTGCATTGCGAAGAACGTTCTTGCACGTGCCCTCTGTTTTGTTGTGGATCACGATACGGTCTCCCCGTTCTGAGCTGGTCACTTGCTCTGCTTCCTGACCTGCCTCCTCTATGCTGATAATATCCTCGTTATGAGTCACGCCTCGACTCGTAATGCTAGGGCCATCCTGGACATCTTTCGTCGCTATGGGGAACTTTCAAGATAGATTCTCAGTCCGGGGAAGTCTAAGATTTACTTTGGCTCCTCTGTGACTCCTGTCCGTCATATTTGTCAGGTCTCTAATTTCTTCATGGGTTCCCTCCCTGACTCTTATCTCAGTGTCCCGATGTTCCGTGGTAGCCCTCGTGCAACTCATCTCCGTCCAATCCTGGATAAGACTATGGCTAAGTTTGGGACTTGGAAAAGCTTCTCTATGTCTCTCGCTGGTCGCATTTGCCTTGTTAACTCGATCATTTCCGGCACCATTGTACACTTTATGCTCGTTCTTAAATGGCCAACTTCGCTTACCCGCAGACTTGAAACTGCGATTAGAAATTTTGTCTGGTCTAACGATATTTCTAAGCGTAAGCGCTGTACTGTTAACTGGGCCCACTACTGTGCCCCTCGAGAGGAAGGCGGCCTTGGCATCCACTCTGTCACCACTGCCATTCCTCATTCCTCTTCAAATTTGCTAATAACTTGCTCAATAAGGATTCCATGGCCTTTCGTCTTCTCCGCGTGCGTCTTCTTAAGACGGATGGCTCCCCCCGTGCACATGTCCCCTCGTCCATTTGGGGTGGCATCAGGGGTCATGTTATTAATATTTTTGAGAACTCCCGTTGGATCCCTGGTAGTGACTCTAGAGTCAGCTTCTAGTGGGGTAACTGGCTCGGTTGGCATTCCGGAGAGGTTTAACCCTCATTTTTCTCAGACCATCACCGATTACTTCTTTTCAGGGGTCTGGCACCTTACGGAGAGCTTCCTTGTCGCTTACACAAACATCGCCATTGACATCCTCCGGTTTCCCATTGTCCCACACACTGAGGATAAACGCGCCTGGTCTATCTCTCCTTTGGGGGACATCTCGGCAAAGATTGCGTACGACCACCTCCGTCAAAAATTTCTCAAGGTTCGGTGGGGAAGTTGGATTTGGTCTTCTCATATTTTGCCTCGGCGCTCTATCACTATTTGGAAGGAAATCTTTAATTGACTCTTCGACGTGATTCGCAGGCGGGGGGTTCATAGGTCCTTCCTTTTGTTATTTTTGCTTCGAGAGTTCCGAGACGGTTGACCATATTCTCATGGAATGCCAGTTTGCGCGTCACATTTGGAGTTGGATTGAGGACTCTTTTGACATACATCTCCCTCTCTCAGGTGGTTTTAATAATTTTTTTGTTTTTTCTTTTGACTGTCGTTTTAGTACGCAGGTACTCTTCCTATGGAAAGCGGCTGTTATCTCGTCGGTTTGGACGATCTGGTACCTCAGGTGCAATTTCGTCCATAATGGAGTCCAACCTACAACCACGAAGGCCCTTATTTTAATTCGTTCACTCATTCTCGAGTCTGCTCTTAATCACAACACGATGGCGAGCACTGTTTCTGACCTAATGAGTTTGAGAAAACTGGGTGTGCAGATTAGGCCTGCGCCTGCGCCTACCCTCTCCCCTGTGACCTGGTTGCCCCCCTCACCTGGTTAGATTAAGGTGAATACGGATGACAGCGCTTTAGGCTGTCCTGGTGATTGCGTGGCGGCGGGCATTTTTCGCACTTGTCGGGGCTTTGTTAAGGGCGGCTTTTCGAGACAGCTTGACCAGGGTTTTGCCTTTGAGTCAGAGTTAGAGGCCGCGATTATCACGGTTGAGGAGGCTGATTGGAGAGGATGGAGACGGATTTGGCTAGAATCCAACTCGACTTATGTGGTGGAGCTCTTTAAAAAGCGTAGCCTTGAGGTGCCTTGGCGCTTTCTTGCTCGTTGGCATCGGATTCTATTCCTCACTACGTTGATCGAGTTCATGGTTTCTCATGTTTATCGAGAAGGCAATTGCGCTGCTGATGCGCTCTCCAAGTCCGATTCTCCTTGTTACGGCTGGTTCATGTCGCCTCTGGCATTCCTCTTAGATTTGGTGAACGATGATATATTGGGCAAAATGGTGTACCACGTTCATCACGATCTTGATCTCAGACCCTCGGTTGGCAACTTAATATCGGTTCGATAGATGACCTTGGTATTGTTGCTTTTTAGATCACGACTTGCTTTTTATAGTTCATTTTTACCTTCAGCCAGCTTGTGGCTTTTAGCATTTTTTATCGATTTGATCTGTTCCTTCTACTATTGGCGTTGGGAGGGTACTCTTTCCTCCACGAGGGTTTCTCCCACAAGGGTGGGTTTACATCGGGAGGTTTTAATGAGGCCCAAATAGATTCCTTAGTCAAGGAATGGATGTCGTGATCTACGTCTGTATGAAAGGTTTTCTTCTTTTTTAATAATATCTTCACACTTTATTAAAAAAAAGTAAAAAAAGAACTTGGCAGTGGCTGTTCATAGCTGTGGTGGCAGTGGTGGTGACTGGTGGTGGAGTTGTGGCGACTGGTGGTGGAGTTGTGGTTATGGTGGCATCTGGTTTCGGAGCTCGGCGGCGGTGGTTGGTGGAACTCGCAGGTGGTGGTGGTGGAAAGGAGATCGGTTGAGTTGGCAGCAACAGGGAGTTGGGGGTGGGGGGTATATGAATAGGGTTTTAGCTGACGGCCAGAAGGGCGGGGGTACATACATACATACACACACACACACACACACACACACACACAACACACACACACACACACACATATATATATATATATATATATATATATATATATATATATAATATATATATATATATATATATATATATATATATATATACTAGCGCAATACCCGTGTGTAACACGGGTATTATATAAAAAACAATACTCATATACATATATATCCATATTATATTATTGAATATTTAAATAATACATAAATTATAAGAGAAAACATATATAACAATTTAATTTACACGATGAGAAATTTCCTTAAAAACTATATTATTAACCTTATTTATATATTTATCATCCTTGTCACAACAAAGTATTTTCAATCTTTTCCAGCTTTTCACTCTTAACATTGCCTCATAAAGTTGTCCATGACTAAAAACTGATTTAGGTAAATATAAACCAACATGTGATAAAGGTTTGTCCTTAACTCTTATTTATTGCTATGGCAAAAGAAACAATAAGTAGAAATTGTCTTCGTTGGAACTTGAAGGGCAAACGACTGACCGAGGGGCTTAGGACCAAATGAGATTTTTTGGAGTCGATCAAAATCCAAATTATTTGATTGGGGTGCCAAAATACCTTACTTCACTGTGAGTTATGTTCATTAAATACCTCACTAATTTGAGCCTTGAGCTCCTTGTACTCGTTGCTTCTGCGATCGAGGCCTTCCGGGTGTATAAGCATGCAACATGTGTTTGCCAGGTGCCATAACTGAAGTTAAATAAATATAAAAAAAAAAAGGTTGCCTCACAAGCTGAAATCATACAAAATGCTATATATAAAACAATTGGGGGTTATCTGTTAATTTTTAGTGCTGCTTGTATTCAAATTAAAGAGACTGAAGTTCAATCTAGTGTCTGCTAGGACAGGAGTGTGACTAAAACAAAATAATGACGAAAAATCAAGAAGATGGATATATAAGTTGCATGTATGCGGATTTTCATGAGTACATTATCGCCGTCGACTTCATTGATAATTTCCTTGATGTCTTTGCCGTCCTCCATGCCAAACTCTCGTATAGCCTGCTCTAGTTCTTCTATCGTAATGTACCTGATCAATAACAAGGAGTTTATTGATGATAAATCATTTATTCAGTCGTAATAAATTTGATTTTTTTTATATTGATTAGGAAAAAGGAAAACATAATACACACCCCTGTTGTCTTTATCAAAATATTGGAACGCCGTGTAGAGATGCTCTTCTCTGTCCATTCTGTTCATGTGCATTGTTGCTGTAATGAACTCTTCGTAGTCTATTGTCCCGTTCCCATCAGCATCGGCCTGATTTTTCATAAGTAATAAGAGCATAATTATGTTTTTCTTGATGGATAAATTTTACTATTTAGTACAAAAAAAAAAACTTACAGCTTCCATCAACTGCTGCACTTCGTATTCGGATAGCTTTGTACCTTGCTTTGACAATCCTTGCTTAAGCTCTTCGAGAGTTATTGTGCCGCTGTTATCAGTGTCCATTCCTTTGAACATTTCTTTCAATCCCATAATTTCATCCTCTGACAAACAGCCAGCGATAACCTATTCATCTCAAATGTATTAAAATCAAAATAGTAATAATGTGAATCAATTGTTTGAGCAAAAATACAATTAATTACCCGAAGCGCGACTTTTTTGAACTGATTCATGGCTTTGAATTGTTTGAGCCTGGCGAGAACAACATTGTCAAGAGTGTCAGGTGCCTCCCCATCCTCCTTGATCCACGGATGACCTTTAAAACACAATTATACCAAGTTAATTAAACCAAAATATTAATCTTTATAATTTAAAAAAAAATGTATATTAATACACACTTAGCACTTCAAAGGCTGTGAGCCTTTGCTTGGGATCTGAATTCAACATCTTCCTCACTCAAGGGGTCCTTTGCTCCATTAGAGATTGAAGGCCACGGGTCCGAACTAAAGTCGATATGTCCGCGTAGAATCGCGTTGAATATTCCATTCTCCGATTCTGATCAAGAATCCAACACACACACACACACACACACACACACACACATCACACTATATATATATATATATATATATGTATATATATATATATATATAATATCTATATGAGATCCATTAAAAAGGAAAATTATTAAAAGAAAAGAAAAAGGTGAAATTTAATTAATTACCTGCCCAGAAAGGAGGAACTCCAGAGAGAAGAATGTGCAACATGACACCAATACTCCAAATATCAACTTCTGGCCCATATCTCCTCTTCAACACTTCTGGGGCTATATAATATGCACTTCCCACAATGTCCTTGAAAACCTCCCCTGACATTTGTGCACAGTCGCATTAATTAACCCGCAGTTATTGGATTAAAAATAAGAAGAAGCCTAACCTTCTTTAAAGAAGACGGAAAGCCCGAAATCGGTGGCCTTGAGGGGGGAGCTCTCGTCCTTATTCAAGAGCAAGAAATTCTCGGGCTTGAAGTCCCAGTGGATTAGGACGGCGTGGCCGATTCGTTTGTTCTTGTTTGACGCGAAACACCAGTATAGGCTCCAGAAGCTTCCCCATCTTTTTTTTCTGCACATGGGACCATAAGCAATGCCGGTCAGTGTTTTTTATGCTTTAGCACATATTATTTATTTATCATTCTATGGCATACCTTTTAAATTTAAAAATAACATGATCTGCACAAATGCACATACATAGAATTTGTCTGCATAGCCAATTTTTATATAGTTTCTCTTTTTAATCATTATGCCAGAATCTTATTACCTTACAGATCTGAATGCTTAGCAAAAATCTTACACACAAGGGATGTCAAATAGGCTTATGAAAATATTAATTTTGAAGGACTGTGGTGAAGAGAAACAGGACAATCCATTATTGCTAATGATGTCAAAATTAGTTATTGTTGCTTACGGGTAATTTTACGTTGCTTGCGGATAATTTTATGTTGCTTGGCATCATATATCATAAWAAAGTTGAAAACTCAGCAATGTACAGATTTCACTGCATAATTCAAATCATCTTGTTAAAGTGCTATCTTCATAATATCTCGAACAAAAAGTAATAATTGCAACTATAACATCTTCCCAAAAGTCACTTAACATTAATATTGACATTTTATTAAACAAAAAGAAAAGAAAAGAAAGGGCATGACGGACTAACAGACTACTCCACACCACAACATTAATATTGACATTTTATTAAACAAAAAGAAAAGAAAGGACATGACGGACTAACTGACTACTCCACACCACAGTAAAGCAGTTGGAAAAGTTATGATAAACTGAAACTTTTTTCATTTTTGTATGATTGTTAGTAGCTTCAACAGCTTTCCCAAAACATAGCATCGGATACTCTTTTACATATTATGAACACTGAATTTCAAACTTATAATTTTTGAAATCACTCCTACTTAGAATAAAAATAAAAAATAAAATATCCCCAAATAATTGCGTAAATAAGAAAAAAGGTCAAAAAAGATAATGCGAATTTCCCCAAAACAGGTCCAACGGAACAAAAATAAAACTTGGATTCAATTGATTCCCAAAAAAAGAAGTTCAAGCCGAGATCCACTTTCTCATCAATATTCATGCTAAAAAAATCATAATAGATCACCAGATCTCCAATCTCTCACAAAAAAGAAAAAAAAAACAAACAAAAAAAAGAAACAGAAAGGCACTATAAGCACTTAAACTACGTGAATTCGGCAATACTCGAAAAACAACGATTCGAACACGATTACTCGTAAACACACCACCAAAAACTGAAATCATCAAAATTGACACAGAAATAGAAAAWTTAGGGTTTAGAAAATACCTTAATTAGGGCGTGAGGAGGAAATAAGAACTACAGGACTTGGGAGGAATTAGGCATGGAATTCGATTTCATGGAGGATGAAGAAACCTGAATAGCAGWTTTTTGGCTTCAGAMATGAAAAAAATTCGATAAATTTAAGAAATTGTGACAGACGAAGAAAACGGGAAGGGAAGGGAAGGTTGGTGAGAAAAAAAAATTATAAAAGAAAAATTATCGGACAGACGAAGAAAACGGGAAGCCGAGGTTGGTGAGGAAAAAATAAATTAAAAAGGAAAAATTATCGTAGACACAAACCAAAAGAAAAAAATTAGAGCCACACGTGGCTGCATAGTTTTCCAGTTGTACTTTAAATTAGTAAAATAGGGAGGATATATATATATATATATATATATATATTGTTGATGAGTAGAGGTCATCAGCGAAATTGCCTGTCAACTACCCGTTAGCAAATCCGTCGCCAAATAATGGCACTTAGACAATGCTAATGGGTTGTCGATAGGTCGCTGACGGCTTTTTTGCCGACGACCTCCACTTGTTGGTGGCCTGTCAGTATAGTCTGCCCGTCAACAAGCTGTCGGCATATGTTGATGACTCTTTGACTGTTTGTATTTGCCAATTTTTTATAGTACGACATGATATCGAACATATATACATTCCAGTCAATCCAGATCGATACCAATAGGAATCAAAATATTCAAATTATTACTAATAATTCTCAAATAATTTCTAAAAAAGATCTTTCTTATCTTATGATTCCAGAAAAAAATCCACCAAATTATCACAAAGGGTTTTTTGATTGGATGGGAATGAATGAAAAAATCCTAAAGGAGCCCATATCAAATCTGGAATCTTGGTTCTTCCCAGAATTTGTATTACTTTCTAGTGCATATAAAATGAAACCTTGGTTTATACCAAGTAAATTACTTCTTTTAAATAATACCCGCCTAGGCGCTGGTCTAGTGTTTTTAGCAGTGATTAAAA
>BMAC01000204.1:219615-262617 GCA_014905375.1 Phtheirospermum japonicum | reverse complement strand
AAACATAAGGGTTTATTCATCCCTCGAAAAAACAAAAGAAAGTATAGAAATAAACACAAGGTGTGGACATGGCAAAAATGTTAATGATTGTATTTTGCTTTAGAAGTATCATTTTTCAAAGTATAAACATAATATCAAAAACTTGGTCAAAACACCTTAAATACCATTAATTCTCGCTTTCAATAAATAATGATTCTTACCAAGTAAGTGTTTTCGCTCATCAACACAAGTTTAAAGTATCGCCCCATCTTAATTGAAAAAGCAAATAACGTTTCAGGAAGAAATCTAGTTCTGCTTCCGTCTTGTTTTTGTATTGTTTTTTCTTTTTCCCTTTTTTCATGTCTGACCCTACATAATTTTCTTCAATATCTTTTGGTTGTGAGAGAACGGATCCAAGATCTCCTCGACTTATGGGTTCTTTTTCTTTTTGATTTCGATACTTTTTTTTCAATGCTATCAAAGAATTTCCCTTTTCCTTTTCATTGATCTTTTTATTTTCACTACAATTTTGATTTTCATTTCTATTCAGACCTTTTTTTTTTTCCCTTCCCTATAGGCGGTTATTACCTTGTTTTCAATTGTTTTTTCTTTGTAGAACCCAATTAACTGACTGAATTAAAGTCAACTATCCTTTTCTAGACAAGAAATCTTTCTTCTATCCAGCTAAGTTGATTGAGAATTTATTCAAAACCGGTTCCCAAAAGGACAGCTGCAGTGTATGACCTCCAGGTCACCCATAAGTAACAAATAGTGAATTCGCCCACATTACATCCAATTCTTCTTGCTAAACTTTTAACTTCATTCTCCTCCAAGTTAATACCCATCAATACCTTTCCGTCATTAAAAATAAAGGATCTTCTGCCTCAACCCTTTTGATTCCTTGAATTACTTCGTGGTCTTCCATTCATCATGACAGAGAAGCTAACCGAGGATAAACAACCATAAACTCAAGAAAACTCAATATACATGGTCATATGGCTTAGAAAAACCAGTCTTGAAGATCAGCCCCTTTTTCCATGGACTCTACTCCTTGACAACCTCATTGGTGATAAGTAAAGAGTCCAAAATTAGCCTCCTCAATGAATGAATTTTGGGCTTTTCCTATCGTTCCTGACAATACCCCTTTAATTCTTAATGACATGATCTTCACAATAATTTTATACAAGCTTGTCACTTAGATAATGGGACGAAAATCCTTCACCTTGAAAGAATATTTCTTTTTTGGAATTAAGCATATGTTTAATTTGTGATTAGATTATAATACCATTCTCAAAAAATTCCTCACAAACCTTCAAGAGTTTTGGATAGTTTTACACACTATTGGAAAGATTTTAAGTTTAGCGTCGCTTGGTGGGTCTCAATTCATAAGGAGCTTAAGATTATTTTTACGGATATTTTTAGAGATTGGAGCTTTGTCTTGTATATTTTTGTTTCAGTCATACCAAAAGTTTAGATTCAAGGAAATTACCCCAACACAAAAGCAAGTTAGACTGATATTTACATGTGCACGAGTTAACAAAAACAGGGATTAAGTTTCTCCAAATTCTTATACATGAAAGCACGCTGGTTTTAAATATTGATGGTAAAACAATCTTGTACATTCCTCAGACAAATCACAAACATAATTTATGGATTAAGGGGAGTTTAGTTTTTTAAATTGTTCTCCTTTTCTTTTTTTTTTTTTTTTAAATACATCTTTTGTACATTCATCAAGCATTGGCTACGCTTTTCAGTTTAATGAATTCAGAGTTTCTAACTTTTGCGTATTATTCCAATTCCTACTCCTATATATTTGTCTCCACTTCACTTGGCATCCCTAAACATCCCAATTTCCTGAACATTCCTTACACTCCTTACAAAGATGGGCAGGACGGCAGTGGGACGGTGGACTAGAGTGGTGGTTTTACTTGGGGATGGCTGAGAAGTGAGAAGAGAGACAGGGAGGGTGCATGGGATGAGAGCTGAAGAGGGCTAAGGAGTTCTTGTTGTTTTTATGTTACTGACTTTCATTCTAAGTTCTAATTGGCTAGGCATTAGGAGCCAACTTGGGCTCCTAGATGGTGCTGATTTTTCACTTGAGCGATCTTTTGGTTGATTTGCTCAATTTCTCTCCTCAGCTGGGGCACCTAGCACCTAGCATAGCCCGATTTCTTGAACACTGTACTTGTGCATATGTGAGAAATGGTTACTGGTGGCTCAATATTGGAGGGATCTATTAGAACGTTTCTTTGTGAAATGAAATTAATGTTTTAAATATAAATTTTTTTGCTGTGTTTCTTTAACCATTTTTCTTTGTTATGGGGTTTGCTATATCAATCCCTCCCCTGAAATTATAGTACTAAACTACTAATACTGAGCATTTCTTTGCTTCTTTTGGAGGCTTAAATCTTAATCAAAACTACTGAGAGCGTTTGAGATGTTCACCGGTTCATAAACGGTCCCTCATTACAGTAATGGTTTCCAGTAAAACAGTAACCAGAAACCGTTTTTTGGCACGGTCTGGTTATGGTTCGCCCAATTTTTAAACCGTGAACCGGCATTTAATAGTGGGCTTTTCCTTTTTTCTTTTTCAATTTTTTTTCTTGATATTTGAATTAACGGCTGAGATTTATTGAACATTATAGACGAGTAGGTATGTTTTACTGTTGGGGCGAAAACGAATGAAAACCGTCAGTTGAGCCTTTTAAAAAATAAAAGTAAGTTAATGATGAAATGTGGACAACTTAATTCAAAATTCGAAGTTTAACTTAGAAAATTAAATTTGAGTTTAAGGCTGATATCTTACCCTACTTCTGTTCGTTTTATTTCATCATGTTTTGTTTTTATAAATTTCAAATTGTCATTTGTTAATTATGCGATTTAAATTATAAATCAAATTTAATGTTCACGATTGTTTTCCAAACTTCCTAGTTTCTTCATTTGTTTGTAGCTCAAAAGCCTCAATTATATTTTTTTAATTTATTAGTCGTATGTAAATTATAATTCTTCAAAATAGAAAAGTATAAAAAAATAAAACTAAAAATCCATGGTTAAATTATCTGAACAGCCGGTTCGTGGAACCGTAACCGAACTGTCACATTGGCAATTTAGTTTTGGTTCCGCCTTACACAGTTTCTTGAACCGGCGGTTTGGAACCATTAAATTTGCTCTCATGTCTGACATTGAATTGAGAACTTGACATCATATGTGTTTGCATTTGATAGTTTAATTTAACTTCTTGTGTGTTGTTTATTTGGATGATAGATATGTAGTTAAATTTGATAGTTTAATTTAACTTCTTGTGCGTTGTTTATTTGGTACAGTAAGTTTTCTTCTTGCATCTTCTAAAACTTAGTAAATTCTGTATGAATCATGAATAAGTTCTAATATTTTCTATTTGGACTGGCCAGCTCTCTTTCAGAGTTTGGGGTATTGGGTTTTGAATTAGGTTATTCAATGGAAAACCCTAATTCTCTGGTACTCTGGGAAGCCCAATTTGGTGATTTTGCCAATGGGGCTCAGGTGATATTTGATCAATTTCTGAGCAGTGGGGAGGCCAAATGGTTGCGTCAAACTGGATTGGTGGTCCTATTACCCCATGGATATGATGGGCAAGGCCCTGAACACTCAAGTGCTCGTTTGGAACGTTACCTTCAGGTATCCTATGTAGCAACTTTTTTGTTTCGGATTATCTTATTTATGCATTTGCATGTACTGGAACTTGTTGGATCTCTCTCTCTAGCGCATTGTCTGTCTTTGTACTTTTCTTTCTTGTTTGCTGTTTAGTTGGGGGATCATTCTGTGTTGATCTGAAGACAGAAGCTGTAAGTGAAGGTCTGGAGATCTGATAAAGATAGATTAAAGTGTTTTTCTGCTGCAGGAGATTGATGGCTTAAAACCTTGGTTTTCTTTTTGATAATTAATTTTTTTTCTTGCTCACAGGGGGATGGTAGTGTTGATAAATGTCTTATGGGTTTCCGCCTTTCCGGAACAGGCCTTTATAATCACTCAGTTGCTTACTGGTTGTAACTACTGATGTGCAATGTTTATTTCATGACAACCCTGAGACATCTGTTAGATTCAAGATGTCATGTGTTTTTTAGTTTCCTGGTTGCTGGTGAATTGTATTACAAGAGAGAGAGAGAGAGAGAGAGAGAGAGAGAGAGAGAGAGATTAGGAATGGAGAGTAAGGGAGAGAATTTAATGCTAAAATCTGACTTTCATTTCTGCAACATCCCTTTTAGGCTCATTAGTGGGACCACAATTTCTAATAAAAATAAAAACATAATTCAACCAATGACATTGAAACAAATGTAGGGTCCTGATCTCATCTTCCAAAGCAGCTCATTCAATCCTGATTTTCACGTGTGCCCTTATCTCCAGAAATCCTCCTTTCTTTCAGATTTGCAATCAGTCTTTGTTTCATTTTCTTCCATTCCGTCCCTTCCAAGACCAAATACCTGAATTTTTCTGTTGCCTGGTATATGTATCATGAAATGTTAGTTGATCCGTTTTCTTATTTATTTCTGGTTCTGTCCATTTGTGATTTTAGGATGGGGTTGGGGGAGTGAGGTTCGAAAGGGACAAGACCAATGTAATAAAACGGCTGATTCATACGCCTCGACTCGTGAGTCAAGGCGAGGCGGGCGCGCTGCGAGCCTAGGCGCCCAAGTCTCAGGTCAAATCTGAAACGGGCGCCTCAAACTGGTGAGGTGAGGGGGCTGAGTCAGGCAACATGTCTGTTTTTTTCCCCCTCTTCTTTCTTCTTTTCTACGTTGAATAACGGACGGAGCACTGGCAGGCAGTCCCTAATTAACCCAATCTTCTCTCGGCCATTACAAATACCCACCTGTTACTTCTGTTTTTGCTTTATTATTTTCTCGTCTTAGCTTCTTCTTGTTAGTTTTAGTTGAGAATATGTATTTCTCGTTTTATTTAAAAATAACACACACAGTGTCGGTATGTTAGTATTTTTTTTTACTTATTATTGTTGAACTTGTGGTGTTTTTGATTATTTTAGAATTTTTAATTTTTTTTTCGAAAAATGATGAGGCGTACGTCTCACCTCATCCAAGCAAAACACCTCAAATGCAAGTCGTGTTTTTTAAAACATTGGACAGGACAGGACACCATGGTGGTACCAAAGCTTGAACAGTAAATAAGTATATTGCAACACTCAACTTCCTGTTGCTCCCTATTTTAACACTTTGTCTTTCCTGCATAGGTTGAACTGTTTCAAACATAGATTATCTCTGGGAAGCTTGAAACATAAAAAATATGCGGAATATTTTCTACTTTTTCTGACAATGTTGTCTTTTGAATTGTAGAATTACACCTAGTTAATTGGATTCATTCATTCCTTTTCTCTTTCAATTTTGTTTCAAGTTTGGTCATAGCACCCTTGCTTGAAAATACTGCATGCCCCAGGATCAACTTCCTGTATTGTACAGTTTTTCATTTATTAGATCCCTGGAGATGTAGACCATAACAACCGGTTCCATTGGCTAATGTATTGATGTGATCTGAGGTCTCTTCTTGAAATGCTCTTGTTAAGTTATGACAATACCAGGATTGAGTTTGGTAGTTTGCAGGAAACTTAGAGGAATTCATGTGTATCACTGCAAGCTGTGCCGACTTAGTTGCTTTGAGAACATTGTCCATTTTTGTTTCAAATATCTTGTTTTTGCTGTTTCATCCGCGAAAATGAGTTTCTTCTTCCTTTCAATTGCAGATGAGTGATGATAATCCCTATGTTATCCCTGAGATGGATCCTACCCTTAGGAAACAAATTCAGGAATGCAATTGGCAGGTGGTCAATGTTACTACTCCTGCAAATTATTTCCATGTGTTGCGGCGCCAAGTAAGTGTATTTAACTCCACAAACTGTGTGACGTTACACTTGTATCCGTTCTCACCTTTTTATGCTCTTATGCTTCAGATAAATAGAGAATTCCGTAAACCTCTCATTGTGATGGCACCGAAGAACTTACTTCGTCACAAGGAGTGCAAATCTAATTTATCTGAGTTTGATGATGTTCAAGGCCACCCAGGTTTTGACAAACAAGGAACAAGATTTAAACGCCTCATAAAGGACCAAAATGATCACTCAGATCTTGAAGAGGGTATTAGACGTTTGGTTCTTTGCTCAGGAAAGGTGTGAAATGTCTCCCTCACGGATTATCTATTCATGCCTATCCATCCTCTCTTTCGGAGACCAGTAGATATTTTTCTGGATCATCAATATTGATGATTGTTTTGCAGGTTTATTACGAGCTTGATGAAGAGAGAAAAAAAGCAAATGGTAAAGACATTGCAATTTGTAGGGTTGAGCAGCTTTGTCCCTTCCCTTATGATCTCATCCAGCGCGAACTGAATAGATATCCGAGTACGTCTTTATTTCGCAAATGCATCATTATGCTGTTTAATAAATTAAATATTAGGAGCAATCTAGTTGCAAAATGGCTCTTAATCCATGTTCAAATCATTGATGTGAAGACGATTAGGGAGCAGTCTAGTTGACCGAGTATTTTAAAGCCATTAAGACCACATAAACTCGTCAGGTCAACTAACTTTTTGATTTCATATTTTTTTTCTCTTTCAGATGCAGAAGTTGTCTGGTGCCAGGAGGAGCACATGAACATGGGCGCATACAGTTACGTTTCGCCTCGTCTCGGAACTGCAATGAAGGCACTTGGTAGAGGTACTGTTGAAGACATCAAGTATGTTGGCCGTGGTCCATCTGCATCCACGGCTACTGGCTTTTACCAAGTTCACGTAAAAGAACAAACTGAACTTGTCCAAAAGGCCATTCAGCCCGATCCAATTAGTTAATGAGATTGTATCCGCTAGATGTTTAAATTCATAATTTTGTTCAGATTTTCACCACTGTGAAATGGTCGTATTTGAACTGTTATTTTGGTGTGAATAAAGTACTGGCTGAACCCAAAATGATGTGAATAATTTCGGTATGAGCTGCATTGGATGGCATTTTAATGGTTTATAATGCTATTTGGGCAGTTCTCAAGTGTCTTTCGGATCTAAAGTTAAATTGATAATAGTTTTGTGCAACAATAATCTCGGGGAGTGGAGAAATTTAATAATAATAATAATAATAATAATAATAATAATAATTATATTTATTTATTTATAGGTCAAATTGATATTATAATAATAATAATAATTATTATATTTATTTATTTATAGGTCAAGTTGCTTGCATACCCAATCGCAATTAATCCTGGTTTTGATAACTAATTGTTAATAATTTTTCGGAAAAGTCTACGGTGTTTTCAAGGCACCATACCCCTACCCCCTCCCGTATTTATAGTTGTAGATCTTTTAATATAAAAAATATAAAATTGATCTAATGATTACTATAAAGCCCCATAAAGTGAGTAATGATGCCGTGAAGTCACTGTAGAAGTTCTCTACTTTTTTTTATCTTCCCATATTATTAGAAGGTGATTGTGATGCAGAGCTAGTTATTAGATATGAAAAATAACCTAAAACTTCCCAGAAAGACACTTAGAATGTTTAATTATGTTAATGGGGCGGAGATGGATTTGTAAATAAGTACAACACATGAAGTCATTACATTGAAAATATCGAACTCGTCTTATGGCTATAATTTTGTTCGTTTTGTTCACATAACTTATATACAATATCTATTAGGAAAGTGAGGTCTAGTTTAATATAATTTTTCGACAAACATGTGAAGTTTAATATAATTCTTCGATCTATTGATATGTGATGCGACCAAAAATATTGATACCTTAAAAATATAGGGTACTGAACTTAAATATGAAGTGAGTGATCTGATAAACTTTCGATATATGTGCAATGACCTGATAGATCCCCAAGAAGCTCCTGTCAACCTGATTGATCCTGCAAAATAAAATCCAAACCAAGGCGGTGTGTAGGCCCTCCGATACTTATGTTAGAGAGTGAGTGATAGAAATGCGAGAGCTCAATAAAACGTAGGATGTGAAATCAACTTAGAGAGAAAATAATGAGGTCCGAGTCCTCTTCATATAGATAAGAGAAGTGTTCTCAATCTAGAGTTCCTCTCTCATACTATAATACCATAAATAGCACGACCGACTTAAAATTATGATTCCTCATGCATGCTAAGTTCCCATAAATAATAGAACTCTCGCTGAATTACTAAATTAGCCATGGGCCAATAAGCTTGTCCATAGATTTTAGTCCGCTGGGACTTCATAGAATAGCCCATACTAGTCTGCCAAAGCCCAAAACTATGAGGCCCAGCTCTCAACGCCGAACTACCACTCAACGTCGAGCTGGTGCAATAACGCTTACATCGTTAGAGCTCGCTACTCTTATACATCAGGTCGATGTTCAAAACAGCTCGCCCAACTCCCAAAAGAATTGCACCTTTTAAGAAATGAGGCCGCTTACTAAAAATCCATATAAATACCTGCATATAGCCGACGTAAATATTTGATATCGTATCAGCTAGTCCCCCATATTCTGGTTGGTTGAGTTAGGAAACCAAGTAGAATGTAATCATGAGTTGTCTCCGAAGTCAAATAATCATGCCTTATTGAAAAAAGCACGGAACCCTTAGCCATCACTTCTCATTTAAGATCATTAAACGGGCCTCTGTATCATGTCGGACACGAGTCAGCAGCTCATTTCCTCATAATATATTTAATCCTGTGGTCCCAAAAACGAAAGGCCCACAATAAAATCCTACCAACTTCCCGCCTATCGAAAAAACTTTATGTCTTTTCAATTTTTATGCCGTCCAACACAAAATAACCATTCATCTTCATTTATCTTCATTTACACAAAACAAGAGCAAAGTCACGCCATTTTCTTTTGCAAAAAACTCCTTGCAAACTTCTGCAAAAAATTGAGAAACACAATCAATCTGCACCAACTCCGCCGATCAAGATGATGAGTAAGTCCCCCTAACCCTTATTCTGATAATAATTACCCTAATTTTTGCTGTTAATTGTTGTGTTGCTGAATGTAATTTTTCCGTCGTTTTCCCTCCCCATTAGCTAATTGGTGATGAATACAGCTCCATCTTCCTCCGTTCCCCAAAATCCTAACCTTCAAACCTAAATTTATCCCCTTATACCGAATCAACAGAAACTCCTCTCAAACGACCTATTAGGAAAAAAGCGCACCCAGACTTCCTCCCCATCTCGTCGACAAACCAGAGGGAGATATTTCCTGGACCGAACTCGAGGCTCAGACTAGAGCCTTAACCGAACAAATTCCTGAAGACATCTCTATAGTAGAACCTGTAATGCCTTCAACCCCTAAACATTTCCTCTCCAACCCAGTAACTGTAGTACCTCCGTCGGCTCACGCCGACCTGCATATACTCCCGCAAGCTACTAGAATAACCTCACAAAATCCTTGGGTGCTACCTGATCGGAGTAAGCTTGAAGAATTTGAAAAAGCACTCAACCTCCCCAAAACTGCTACACAGGTCTACCCTAATATTCTCCAAACTAACCCAGAGCATCCTCCTCCAAACCACATCACCCTCTTTGACGAACTCCTGAAAGCAGGATTTAGATTTCCTACCCATTGGTTTCTGGTCGCCATATTAAGTAAGTATAGAGTCCCCTTACTTCAAATGAACCCTAACTCAATTAGATTTTTAGCTGGATACGTAATTTTGTGTGAATACCATGATGTACAGCCTGAGCCATAATTTTCTCATTTTGGCTTTCAAGTACAGAACCAGGAGGGTTCTTTCTACCTTTCTCCCCGTCACAAAATCTGCTTTTTGGTGAACCCATCATCTAAAGTGCATGAATGGAGAAATAAATTCTTTTTTACCCATAATACTGGAACTTGACCATTTCTCACTGAATGGAAAAACTCGACTCCTAAGCAAGACACAACACCTTCCTTCAAAAAACAACCTGCCCTTTATTAAAAATACTTTGACTTGCTCTCTGAGTGGAGCAAATATCCCTGCCACGTGTTGAGGCTCACAGATTTAGAGCGAGTTCTTTCATTTGTAGGTCTTGACTCGAGACCTATGGACTTGACCAGGTCCGAATTTGGTAGGTTTCTGAGATATCACAAATTCTTATAACTTTACCCTCTCAAAAAAATAAACTAATATACTCCCCTTCTTGGTGCAGATGATATCATTGCCATCTGCTTATCCTCGAGCTCGGAGTGAGGTGCCATTGTTTAGCTTGATCCCAGCCCAATAGTAACATCAGCACCGCGACCTATTGCCCTTGACGTAGATGAAGAGCTCGATCTTGACATGGATGCAAAGGATGGACGGGAAGAGCTCGCAGACCCTAAGGAGCGCATGCCTCTTTGAGAGGTTCTCAATAAGGGAAAAGGGAAACGAAAGGTCACCAAACGAACTCCCTTGCAACAAGCAGCCCCAACTCCCAAACACCGACGTCTCCAAAAGAGTATAATGGAAACAACATCAATAGAATAAGGATTCACAACATGCATAGCTATTCAAGACAGAAGTAAAACTCTCAGTCATATACAGTTTCCAAAAACGTAAACAACACATCAAGAATGACATTATTATTCATACAAAGAATTATATAATTCATAATTATTAACTCCCAGTTATAATTTCTCCAGTTTTTCTTTATAATAATAGTAACACCACTTTGAATACAGACTGTTTCTACCAGAAAAATATGCCCTGGAAAACATCGACCTCTTTCCTTGAAAGATGTTCCAACTTGCTCCAACAAAGACACGTTAGAAAGGACCACTGGAGGATCTCCGATGGAAACCTCTCCGATGCTTAAGTCAGTTAAGCTGTAAATTCTCAATCCAGGAAAGCAAAATGAATGCTTGAGATTGCGTACCTCTCAGCTTTGAGGCTTAGGTATTTATAATTTCTCATCAAGTGGGGCCCTTCCGAGATCCCAAAAATAGAATTCCGCGAATCTCAAGCCGTTATTCATAATGATCAGACCATCCCCTCTTCCTCTAGGAGAGGTTAGATCAGGAAAGTGCTATATCATCCCTTCTTCCTCTAGGAGAGGCTAGATCAGGAAAGTGTCAGATCATCCCTTCTTCCTCTATGAGAGGCTAGACCAGGAAAGTGTTCAGGGCGAATTAGATCAGGAATCCTCTTCTCTGGTTCTTGAACTGAACTTCACAACTTTTAGTAACATTAATTCAGATCAGGGTGATATTCAATCAAGTCTAGCCCAACCAGGTATGGATTTCAAACCAGGATTTATTCAGGGCACATCAACCTGTCCCCCCTGCAATGGTTGGGGTAGATCTGTACGCCTTTAGGGTTTCCCCTGGGGTAACTGGGGCCCCTCATGCCTTTTCGAGTCCCGTATCTGTACAAATCCCGAAAATCCCGCCTTTTTGATTAGGTCGAATCATTAGTGCTATTTGTAACATTTCATATTCAGCGGAGGTTATAAACCCTAGCACATCTCTTCGGGTACTGTTCCTTTAACAGGTCAGCGATGGTTATAATCCCAGCACGTCTCTTCGGGTACTGTTCCGCTGTCAGGCATTAAATACGGGAATCCTATCAAAATCCCGCTTTTTCCTCGAAATTCATTTTTTGAAAATACCTTTTCCTTTTTCCCTCGCGGTTCATTCTTCTTCTTTTAATTTTCACATTCTCAATTAATCAGACGCTTTCGCTCTCTACCTTTCACTCCAAAACAGCGGTTCCATACTCTCTTGAGTCCAACATTTTCCAATCACATCCATTACCAAGTACTTCTCCGATCTCTTTTCTCTTCCAATAATGTCTACGCAATCATCTTGCTCCTTCGACGACACGATTACTGCAACCCCCTCCCCCGCAGCTTCGGTCCCTTCATCACCGTCGTCCTTCGAATATTCTCCATATATCCCCGGCCGGCCTTATATTTGTTCCATTCTTAACGATAGAACCGTAGAGGAGTTAAGGTATAAGTATCATGTGATTGGGAATTCTCTTTTTTCAACCCTCGCGGCAGCGTAATGGCGTATCAAGCGCCGGTCGACCACTTGACATTCTTCGTTGACCCATTTTAGGCGAGGTTGCGCCTTCCGGTAAACCCCTTAACACTAGAAATAGCCCGGCTGTATAAAATCCCGGTGCACCAGATGGTTCCCAACTATTTTAGGATCATTATAGGCTATAACCTGGCCATGCGATACACTGATCTCGATCCTAAAGCCCAAAATTTTTACCATCTCTTCCAGGCCAAGAGCTCTTCCTCTTGTTACTTTCTATTTGTGCGCCAGAGCTGGCGTTCATTTTCTTACCGGCATCCCTTCCTCCAATAAAGCTTGGAGGAAGAAATTTTTCTTTGTGCACTGCTTAGGGGACTGGGTCTTCCCTCCCCAGTCCATTGAGCAGTTGCCTGCCCAGCCACATCTATCCGTAGGGGACTTATCTCCTCGGATACAAAAAATAATTTTGACTTTAAATGAGAACGTTCTCCATTTCTCCCAACTTCTTCTAACCCCTGTTCTAGATCTTTTCAATGACTGAGAGGATACGAGTCCTTTAACCCGTGAGATTGGTAAAGAAACTTTTCCTGCCTTGTCATCTCTCATTTGTTTATTCAGTTGACTTGCGTCTCATGATGATTTGATTGATTTTTCTCTCTCTCTTTTATTTTTGTAGCAAATATGATGCAAAGGATAATCGCCGCACGTAAGAGGTAGGCAGCGGCAGCCTCGGAACAGCGACCTCCAGAGGCAGGCTTCCTTCGGCAGAAATGGGAGGATCAGGTACCTCCAAGGACCTTCCCCATACAGAGGTGGAGGTGATCGTCCCCGCCAATTGTAGAGAGGAGAAGACTTGCCCACCCGTGAAAAGGGCCCGTAATGGCAAGGATTGAGCATCCGTTTCTGGGGTCAAGGTAGCCAACTCCAATGCCACCTGGTTCACCAACACATCCGTCCTGAACTGCTCTGGGGCAGTAGCAGTTCACTTCATCCAGGAAAAACGCCCTAACGCTGACCGAGGCACTTTGGAGAAGTGGTCTGATCCTGAACTTATCGAGTCTCTGTGTCAGGATGAAGCCAGGGTGATTTTTCTTCCCTCGTCTTCTCTTTTTCCTTCGCCTCTTTTTTTATACCCTTTTTTCTTTTTCTTCTTCTCCTTCTTTAGTCGGCGTCCAAGAGGTCCATTCTAGTGGCCAGGGCTAGGGGATCCATGATGAATGCCGATCTGGCGAAAGAGCATAAGAAGCTGCAGGAGAAGGAGAGGAGGTTGTATGATTTGTGCAAGGAAAGGGGGGTTGAGATGAAAAAACTCAAGTCAAAGCTGACAAAAATGAAGAAAGTTGAGAAGAAAGTTCTGGAAGTGGCCCGAGCTAAGGCGCGCGATGAGGCCTTGGCTAAGGCCCTAGCTCAAGCGCGCGAAGAGGAAAAAACGCAGTTCCTTAACTTCGAGGAGGGGCTGAGGTTGATCCGGTTATTAAGGGAGGTTACCCGCCGAGCCTTTTTGGGATCTGAAGAGCTCTATAAACTGCTCGTCCCCCGAGGCTGAGATGTACTATCACTTCGGTCTGGACGCCCAGGCTAAATGGGTCAAGGATCAGCCCGCTCTTCCTTTTAACTGAGAAGAGCCGCTCAAGAAACCACCTGAGCCTACCTCATTCTCCTATGCTCCAGAGCAGGATCGCCTGCATAGGCTCAAGGCTCATGAGTTTCCCGAGCACTTCCTCACAACTTTCCATGCCCCTCCCACTCCAGAGTTGCTTCAACCAGACCAGTCTATAACTCTTGCTCTTCCTGCATCATCTCCCTCCCCAACCTTCGCCGGTCTGGGTGAGCTACCTGGAGGGGCATCCTCTGGGAACCTATCTGCGGAGGATGCTGTGGACCAGCTTGCTGTTGGATGCGGCGAAGTAGGCATAGGCTGGCTTGTTTTGTATTTTCCTGCTCTGCCCATGGCTAGATCTATTTGTTTTGAGTGTGTGGCTGATCTTTATTTGCGCACTCCTGTCTGTACTCGAATAATTTGTCGTTTAATAATTTTTAGGGTTTCCTTAAATTAAGGAAACCTAGTACTATTTTTCTCTCGATCACGTGCTTTGTTTCTCTTTATATATGTGCCTTTTCCTCTTATGCATTTCATTATGGCTTCTTCCTCTTCCTCTTTGCTTGAAGAAATTGATACTATCAAGAGGAAAAATCTCTTTCTTTTCTCTGAGAACTTTAAACTTTTCGATAGACTTCCTACTCTTCACAAAATATTTTCTCAAGTATGCAGGCTTCTAGATAGGAAAAGGTAGAAAAAAAACTATTACCAGCGTGAGTGGGTTGAGCTCCGCTAGCTCAACCGCCAATTGGAGGAGGAGAAAGCTGATTTACTTGAATCGGTATGTCGGTTGACCACCGTCGCTAGCTAGGCTCATGCTGTGTCCTGCGGGAGGATAGGTATCGTTAGGGCCTCCATGAAACCGAATGTGAGTTGTGGCGTATTTGCCGGATTCTGACTTCTGACAAGAGGGCTTCTTCCCGTGGCTGGTTTCAATTTCAAATTTTAATGTATTTTCAAGACTTTTTCTGCGATCATTCCTTTTTTTCTTCTTGCGTTTTAATCAAACTCTCCAAGTTTTGCTTGTAAGAATGGCATGGGTATTTTCCATTTTCTGCTTTCCCCATGTAATCTTGAAGTTAAGTTGTAGTGAATGATCTTTTCCGGCAAAATCTTCACCAATATTTAGATCTGGCTCCTCAAGGTAGCCTTTAACCAATCCTGGCTTTATTAACAATCAGATCAAGAATATTGGAGCGTCCACCCTTAACCAACACTGGCTTATAAATTTCATTGACAGTCAAGTCAGAAAAATTGGGGCATCCGCCTCTAGCCAGTCCTGGCTTTACTGACAATCAGGTCAGGAAAAATGGGGCATCCACCCTTAGCCAATCCTGGTACTGACAATCAAGTCAAGAAAAATGGGGCATCCGCCTTTAGCTAATCCTGGCTCTACTGACAATCAAGTCAAGAAAAATGGGGCATCCGCCCTTAGCCACTCCTGGCTTTACTGACAACCAGGTCAGGAAAAATGGGGCATTCGCCCTTGCCAATCCTGGCTTTATAGACAACCAGGTCAGGAAAAATGAGGCATCCTCTTTTAGCCAATCCCGGCTTATAAATCTCACTGACATTCAGGTCAGGAAAAATGGGGCATCCGCCCTTAGCCAGTCCTGGCTCTACTGACAATCAGGTCAGGAAGATGGGGCATCCACCCTTAGCCAATCCTAAATTTAAAATTTCATTGACCATCAGGTCAGTTCGCAATAAGATATGGATAGGCTCAATCGTTAAAATAAGTTTCATAAAATAATCTTACACATAATATTTTCGTAAATTTGATACATTCCACGCTCGGGGTACTCCAACTCCATCCATTTGTTCTAACTCATAAGCTCCGCCTGCTAGAACTCTTGTGATTTTAAATGGTCCTTGCCAAGTGGCATCTAGTTTTCCCTTGGCTTTTTCTAGGTCAGCTCTGCGCAGTACCAAATCTCCCTCTTGAAAACATCTCTTTATTAGTGTTTTATTGTATGCCGCTCGAACTCGTTCTCTCATGTGTTCCATTCTAACAGCGGCACGCTCTCTTTTCTTTTCAACAAAATCCAACGCATCTTGTATTAATAATTCATTTTGGTCCGTATCGAAGCTTTGGATCCGGTGAGTTTCCTGACCTATTTCAGTGGGGATAACAATGTCCATGCCATATTCCAGGCTAAATGGGGTTTCTCTAGTACTTTCCTTGGGATTAGTGCGATAGGCCTAGAGGATTGAACTGAGCTCCTCTACCCATTTGCCGCCTGATCTATCAAGGCGTGCCTTGGTCCCTTGCACCAACATGCGATTGATCACCTCGACTTGACCATTTGCCTGAGGATGATAGACAGATGTGAAGTGTTGGTCTATCTTCATCTTAGTTCACCAGGCTCTGATCTTATCTCCCTAGCAACGGCGCCAAAACTTTGATTCGAACTTTTGTGCACCTACTTTATAAAGATTTGTCAAATTTTTAAAAGCTCGCCCGCAAGAGAACGGGATCGCGTGTAGGTTGATAAGTTGACTCAAGTCATCTCTCAAGGAAAACTAGATTCAGAAGTATTTCTTGTGTTTTTTTTTCACGAATAAGAAATAAAAATAAAAATCTAATCTAAACACATAGAAACAATAAATTGATTTAAACGAAGAATAATAAAAATCAAGGGTTTTGAAAGGTTTTAAGAATTAAGGGTTCTAGAGCTTCGATTCGTCTCCAAGATCTCTTGGGAAAACCCAATTGATGGTTCACAACAAATCTATGCTCTAGACCCATTAGATCTAGCTAACAAGTCTCATCAATATCATCATCATAAACCCAACACAATCATCAATCCAATCAAGTTCCATACAATTCTTCATACATGGGTGGTTTGTTTGATGGAATTTGATTATTTTCAACTACCAAGCAAGAAAATAAAATCATAATAATTAATTAAACTAAATTAAATGAAAGGAAATCAAAAACTTACTTATTAAACGATGAAGAATAACAACGTCTTGATTGTAGAAAACTTGAATCTAAATTACCTAATAGCTAATCTACTTAATCTAAAAACTAGGAATTTAAAACTAAGAAATATGGACGAAAGAAAATAAAGAATACTCTTGGGTTGTCATCCCCAAGAGGTTCGAGAGTTGGGAGAGAGTTCTCATGTGTGCTAGGTGTTGCTCCTTTTATAGGATTTGGTGGTCTCCTTTTCTATCACCAAATCCTTCTTCAAAGAGGTATCTTGATTTTATTTCCTTTTTTATCCCAAAGACTCCAATAATAATTATTCTTTTCTAATCCTTCAAAGGAAAGGTCTTTTCCCCTTGACCAAGTCTCCCCAACCATTGTTAATATAGTCGGACCCTTTTTAAAAATGGGTTGGAGCCGGGCTTGTTCATTTTCTGGGTCGAAAGCTCTTATTTTCCGAATTTGCGATCGCACTGGGTAACCCAGTGTCGGCTGATGTACCCTGTGTCGGCCAACCAGTGCAGTAAGTGTCGGCCATCGTGGGCAGTAGTGTCGGCCATGGACTCGGACACTGGGTAACCCAGTGTGGATTAGCGTACCCAGTGTCAGTTGTAACACTTCAAATCAAGGCCTATTTTTGCTAAAACCTCACTCGTAGGCCAACCCTCGACTAATCTTCAGGCCAAAACACTTCAAAATACCTAAAACAAATATAAAATTAATAAATTATAATTAAAAGAAAATAAAATAAGTTGGAGATAAGAAAATACGAAAATAAGCTTAATCTATCAAACTTTCACCGAAATCAACAATAAAAACGAACAGAAATACTAATTAAAATCAAGACAAATTCGTGTTAATCAACTGCGTGCCATTATCTGAGACCAGGATCATGGGAATGCCAAATCGACACACTATGTGTTTCCATATAAAACCCATCACCGCATCTTCCATAATTTTTGCCAGAGCTTCGGCCTCTACCCATTTGCTGAAATAATCAATGGCGACAATCAAGAATTTCTTCTAAGCTGGAGTTGTAGTGAAAGGTCCGAACAGATCTATCTCCCATTTTGCAAAGGGGCAGGGAGAGCTCATTGTCATGAGCTCTTCCGCCGGCCGGTGAACCAAAGGAGAGATCCTCTGACATTTGTCACATTTCCTAACAAAGTCTTCCGCTTCTTTTCACAATAATGGCAAAAAATAGCCATCTCTCATGTCTTTGATTGATAAGGTCCTAGCGCCCATATGATTACCAGAACAGCCTTCATGAATTTCTCTAAGGATATGGGCGCCTTCCTTCAGGCTCAGACATATCAGAAGAGGTTGTCTAAAGCTCCTCTTATACAACTCTCCTTTGATCAGGCAAAAACGTGAGGATCTGACCCTTATCTTCGTTGCTTCTCTTTTACTATCTGGCAGCTCTCCTTTCTCCAGATATAACCTGATCGGGTAGTGCCAATCCGTCTCCTCCTCTAACGCATGCACCTCTTCCTATCCAAACTCCCGATATGCCATTAGGAGAGTGATTACTCTTTCCCGATAGTCCGTTGCTGAGATGGCTACTTTAGCCAAGTAATCTGCTCGGCCATTTTCATCCCTAGGGATTTGATCGATTGTTAAAGAGTACATGGCATTGGTCAATTCGCGAAACTGAGCCAAGTACCTCTGCATGTGCTCCTATCTTGTTTCAACTCTCCATTTATTTGTTTGCATATAAGCTATGAATCTACTCGCGCACGCACTTGATCTGCCCCTAGCTCGTTTGCCATCTGGACTCCCCTCAGCAGGGCCTCATACTCTGCCGCATTATTGGAGAGGGGGTAGTTCATGCGCACTGTGTACTCTATAGTGACCCCTTTCGGGTCTATCAACACTATCACAGTACCACAGCCGAGGAGGCTTACAGATCCATCGGTGTAGATCGTCCATTCTTTGTCCCCTCGGGAGAGCTGGTCATTTCCTACATGAAGTCAACTAATGCCTGGGCTTTAACCACTGTTCGTGCCTCAAAGCTAATATAGAACTCACTGAGCTCGATTACCCACTTCACCAAGCGCCCCGAAGGCTCCGGCTTATCCATAACTGCCCTTAGGGGTAAGTTAGTTCTGACCACTATGTTGTGCGAAAGGAAATAGGGACGGAGCTTACGAGCCATCCCGACCAGGGCTAACATAGCTCGTTCTATGTCTACATATCGAAGCTCAGCATCATGCAAGATTTTACTCCAGTAGTATACTGGTTTTTGTACCCTGCCTTCCTCCCTGATCAAGACCGTGCTGACAGCCTGCTTCCCCACGGATAGATACAAGACCAGAGGCTCTCCCTGTACATGTTTGGTAAGCAATGACATTCCGACCAAGTACTCTTTCATCTTCTGAAATGCATCTTGGCATTCTTCATCCCACTGAAATGGGGCTCTTTTTCGCAAAGCTTGAAAAAATGGCAAACTTTTCTCGGCTGAGCGTGAAACGAACCTGCTCAGGGCTGCTATCCGCTCGGCCAAGCATTGCATTTCCTTAATGTTTTTTGGGGACTGTATATCCGTGATACTTTTAACCTTTTCTGGATTTTCTTTTATCCCCTTTTCCGTGACCATATATCTCAGGAACTTTCCATCTCTTACTCCAAACATGCATTTCTTGGGGTTGAGCTTCATCTTATACCTCCTCAAAGTGTCAAAAGTTTCCTTCAGGTCATCAACGTGTGAAGCTGTTTTCAAACTCTTAACCAACATATCATCAACATAAACTTACATGTTACGCCCGAGTTGATTTTTGAACATTTTGTCCACTAGCCGCTGACACCTACATTTTTAAGTTCGAATGGCATGACTACGTAAAAATACGTTCCTTTTGGAGTTATGAAAGTAACTCACTTCTGATCTTCTTTGGCCAACCTGATCTGGTGATATCCCTGCGAGGGGTCCATCATAGTTAGCATCTCACAACCCGATGTGGATCGACCATTTGGTATATCCTCGATAGTGGATAGTGATCTTTAGGGCAAGCTTTATTAAGATCACAGAAGTCAATACACATCCTCCAATCCTCTTCTGTTTTTTGTTACTAAGACTGCATTAGAGAGCCATTCTGGGAACTGTATCTCCCGAATGTGCCCAGCCTTTAGCAATTTGTCCCCCTCTGCCTCAATAATGGCTTCCTTTTCTGGTCCAAAGTTGCACTTTCTTTGCTTTACCGGCTTTACTGTCGGGCTAATGTTAAGGTGGTGCTCAGCTATTACCGGGTCTATCCCAACCAAATCCTGGGGAGACCAGGCAAAAATATCTGTACTGCTTCTAAGCAGAGCTACCAAATCCACCAACACTTCAGGGCTGAGGGCCATCCCTACGCGTAGGACTCGATTGTCGTCTCCTGGGACTACCTCAATTGTCATCAAATTTTTCTCCCATCTGAGCTGGGTCAGGTCTGGTGTCTTCTATCCTTGCCCTTTTACCTCTTCACTCTTCTTCGTTGCGCCGAACGCTGTCTACGTATGTGCGTCTTGCCATGTCTTGGTCACCATGGACCTCCCCCACTCCGTCCTGGGCAGGGAACTTGAACTTCATATGGTAGATAGAGGTCACAGCTTGAAATTGACTCAACGATGGTCGCCCAAGCATGACATTATACAAGGAAGGTGCGTCCACTACTAGAAAGCGCACCGACCTGGTCTGTCTAAACGGGCCATCCCCTAGCGTCACCAGGAGACTCACCAATCCCAGCGGTTTTAGGGCTCCCCCTGCGAAGCCAACTAGCGATGTTCTGACTTCCTCCAGATCCATATTTAAGTTCAACTATCAAAAACATTCATAGAACATGATATCGGCCGAACTACCCATGTCTACAAAGATTTGTCTTATGGTGTAGTTTGCCATGGTGGTTCTGATAACCAAGGCATCCATGTGAGGGGCCTGGATGCTATTCTCATCTTCTGACTAAAGCATATGTTTGGGTTCGGTGTTAACTGCCCAACCTCACTCATTTTCCGTGCTAGGTCTTTCACTGCACGAACATAATTCTTCTGGGTTCTCCTGGAATGCTCATCCCACTCGCCCCCTGTAATCATCAGGATTTCGCCCCTTATCTCTTGAGCTGGTCACTCCTTCTACCATTATTTCGTCCGCTATCCAGCTCATGCTTGTTTCCTTGAGGTCGATATTGTCTACGAGATTCAGATCTGGACTCCTCCCGTCTCACCTGTACAAACTCCTTGAGGTGACCTGCCTGCACCAACCTCTCTAGCTCATCCTTCAGATGGGTGCACTGATCTGTATCGTGACCATACTCGTTATGGTATCGGCAAAATTGGTCAGATCTTTATTTCCTTGGCTTCTAGGAATAAGTTCTGGTCCATTTGAGATCAGGGTGTCGCTCAGTTGCCTGCAGAATCTCCCCCCGAGGTGTGGCCTGAGGTGTGTACCTATCAAAATGGTGTCGTCCTCCGACTAGATCAGTCCTGGGTTTGTTCATCGGGGTCCTGTCCTCCCTATCAGGTCGTTACCTTATATTTTCTCCATCCTCCTTGATCTTCAAGGCCTCCTCTAGATGAATGTATTTTTCTTCTCTTTCCAGGAGTTCTCCAAATTTCAGCGCTGGCTTTACGACCAGCGATTGGAAAAATTCCTCTCTCTTGAGCCCTTGACCCAGAGCGTTAACCAAGAGCTCCTCAGACGCTGGTGGAACTTCTATCTTTGCATCCGTGAATCGTTTGATGTATACTCGCGGATCTTCGTTCTCATTTTGTTTCAAGCTGAATAATTCCAGCGGCATTTACTAGTACTTCCTGCAGCTTGTAAATTGGTGTAAGAATGCCGAGCTAAATTCATCAAAGTCGCTTATAGAACGCAGAGGCAACTGGCTAAACAGAGCTGTGCTGACTTCGTAAAGGTTGTCGGGAAGACCCTGGACATGACGGGGTCAGAGAATTTGTGCAAAGTACTCGCGATCTCGAATCAGCTCAGATGATCCCATGGGTCTGTTGTTCTGTTGTATTCAAAGCCCATAGACTGGTAAGAAGCCGGTAAATCATCGCACGTAATTGCCTCCATAAATGAGGTACCTCTCCTCACTGGCACCGTGCCCGCCATCCTCATCTTAACCTCCCTGACCTCTTTCTGCAGGTTTTGCATCTGCTCAGTGAGGTCTGGGTTGGTTTTGCTCGACGTTTCGCTTTCTGAAGCAGATAAATTCTCCTCTTCTTCTTGGAGGGGAGTTCTGACCGTGCGCTACGTTGTTCATGGTGGCTCCGTCTCCAGCAGCTGAGCCGCCTTGGAAGGAGGCGATGAGAGCTCGGCGAATTTACTATCTACAACTACCTCCACCGCCTTGCCGATGAGGTCGGATAATTGCTTTTGAAAGGAATTGTTCAGCAATCCACTATCAGATTGCGTGGTTCCACTAGGAGGGGGTAGCGATGTGCCAGGTCTAGCTGCCGCCGACAGTCCCGCCGCTTCTGGTACACCCATTGGTGTGGCAGAGCTTGGCATTCCACCCAGCTCTGCCACTAAGTTCCGTCAAAGACCATCTGTTGCCATATTTATTCTCACGTCCTAGCCTTATTTTCCCAAAGACAGCGCCAATTGTTTCTACCGGAAAAATATGCCCTGGAAAACGTCGACCTCTTTCCTTGAAAGATATTCCAACCTGCTCCAACAAAGACACGTTAGAAAGGACCACCAGAGGATTTCCGGTGGAAACCTCTCCGATGCTTAATTCAGATAAGCTATAAATTCTCAAATCTAGTTAACCCTTCCGACATCCTGGAAACAGAATTCCACGAATCTCTGGCCGTTATTCATAATGATCAGATAATCCCCTCTTCCTCTAGGAGAGGTTAGATCAGGAAAGTGCTATATCATCCCTTCTTCCTCTAGGAGAGGCTAGATCAGGAAAGTGTCAGATCATCCCTTCTTCCTCTATGAGAGGTTAGACCAGGAGAATGTTCAGGGCGAATTAGATTAGGAATCGTCTTCTCTGGTTCTTGAACTAAACTTCACAACTTTTAGTAACATTAATTCAGATCAGGGTTATATTCGGTCAGGTCTAGCCCAACCAGGTCTGGATTTAAAACCAGGATTTATTCAGGGCACATCAAACACAAATCGAACAAGGGTTCTTAACACACAAAATTGTTCACACTAGGAAATATAATTCATAATTATTAACACATCTCTCCATCTACGTATGATACCGGAATAAGTTTCATAACAGTAGTAACACTAATTTGAAGACAGAAGAACGCTAAAAACACAAATCGAATAAGGGTTCAATTCTGGATTAATTTAATTTGTAGTGTTTTTATTAAATGATTTTGACAATTTGAATTAGATATAGAGAGAACAAACCTCATCACCGTCTTCACCAAGAAACTCGTCAGTCACATCTCAAGTATGCCCACGGGAATTATGCAAAGTAAAATCATTACTTTCAAGATCTGCAAGAAATTTCACGATTTTCTTCAAGATATACTACAATCGAGAAAGATTATTCAGAATTACAAATCAGATTATAATTAGAAGAAATAATTATCAGAAAATATTCAGAAGAGAAAAGATAATACAAATTATTAGAACAAATAATAATCAGAAAATATTCACTGAATTGAATAAGAACAAATATCAACAAACAACAGTACCATAAAACATGAACTGGACATGAGAAGTGTCTTTGTGAATGTTGGAATTAAAGTCATTGCAAATCTGGAAGAGAAGCTTCAAATATGGGTGAGAAGAGAATTTTCAAGATGTTGCAAGTTCGGGAGAGAATTATTGGTGTAAGAAATTAGGGTTAAGCATCGGTTATTCCCCAAGAGCCGATGCATATTCGTCCATTGATGTAAGAAAGTGCGCGAAAATATTAACCCAAGCGCTTGGCCAAGAATGGTCCCGGGTTCAAACCCCGCTGTGCTAATATTATATGCATCGGTTGTCTATATACAAACCGATGCTATTGACATACTTTAATCACTGGTCCTTTACCTTTCTCACTCGAATAACCGCTCGTTAATGCAACTATTGAGACACCCCTATTCTGCAATACACTTTTATCATCCTGACGTTTTGTATAAAACGTATACCCATTGATGTCATAACTTTCATAACACCTCACATGTGAAGCAGGGCCATATGGTAACCACTTAACCATTTCAGTGATAATATTAGGTGTCCGAGATAACTCTTACATTACTGTCTATTTGAACCATTTATAGAATGTGCGATTATGTTCCTTGGTCACCCATATTTCATATTCCGAGGGATTTTACTATCTTAAAATGGACATGTGCCGGTCGAGGTATGGACTGACCTCAAATATGTGTTGCAATAAGTTTGTGTGCCTGGATGTGCATTTCAAAATTTGCAAAAAATGCTTTGAGCCCAATAGTACCTTTTCCTGCAAGCCTTCCTTCGTGGCGAGATTTAGGAATGCCAATACTTTCAAAATTCGCTAAATAATCTGTATAAAAATCTATAACCTCCTCGGCAACATAACCTTCAATGCTACTCCCCTCAGGCCGAGAATGGTTCCTCACAAATTCTTTTAATATACCCATGTATCTCTCAAACGGGTACATATACCTTAAGAAAACCGGCCCACACAACTTAACTTCTCCAACAAAGTAGACAATTGTTTGAAGAGTTTTAGTGGTGATGAATATATCATCGGGTTCATGGCTTGGTATTATCGGAATTCGATTCAATTGAAGTATTCAATGTGTTTCGAGCTTTGAAAAATAGAAAGAAAATGAAAATAAATCAATTAAACTAGCTAAACTAAACTAGGAAATGAAAGTGAAAGTTGGTCGGATGCCTCGTCGTGTGCCTCAAATAGAAAATGCAAAGCAAATAATGAAAATAAACAAAAACAAGCATTGTTTCACCAAGTACAAGCATGCATGCACAAGGTACAACTATGCATAAAATCCTAAATAATGCAAGTAAGCAAAAATTGAAAGCATAGATGTAAAGAGCAATGGAAATTAACAAGAAAGTTCAAAACTTTAAGGAAAATAGCAAGCAACAAAGAGTAGATCTAAGATTTAACCTAAAACTATGCATAAAAATAAAATTGCAAATAAAGCATAGAAAAATCTCAAAATCAAGATGATCCAAGAGCCGATCTATGATCTAGATGTGCTACTCATCTAGATTCCACAGCCAATTCATAAGTTTCATCATGAATTCAAGGTGCTAAGGCAAAAAGCATAACATGAAGAACAAGCATGGAAATGAAGAACAAGCATAGAAATAAAGCATAAAACATGAAATTGAAAGGAAACTTACTTGAATTAAAGGAAAGAGTAGCAAGTTTGAATTAAATTGCATCAAAAGTAACAATCCAATGGAGTATTTGGATTCTTCTTAGGCTAACAAACCCAAGGACGTGCTTGAAATTAAATCTAATCTTGGAAATGAAATTACATCAAAGCTTGAAATTGCATCTAAAACCTAAGAGAGAGAAATTAGATCTTAAAAACTAGAGAGAGAATTTTTAATCCCCAAACCCATACTTGGGTTGGGAGAAAAATGAGAGGTGTTTTACAAAATGAGAGTTGTATCCTATTTATACTAATTTTTATTGGGTTTAAATGGGTTAATTTGGGCTTTTTAGGCTTAATTTCACGAATTTGACCAAAATTGACCTGTGTTGACCAAGATGGCTTAAGGTGACTCGGTCTGGGTGTGGGTTATGGGTCCTGGGCGTCCTTGGCTTGCATTAGACGTTGAAGTAGGCTGGCATGTAGGCTTGGAGTGGGGCGCCATTCTGGGTAAGCCTGGGCGCAAGAGTGGGCAGCATTTTAGGCAAGAATGTAGGCGCTGGCTAGGGGAGGAGCTGGGTGCTGCAGTAGGCAAAGGTGGGCGTGAATCTGGGTGCGAATGTAGGCAGCAAAATGGGCGATAATTCAGGCGCTGAAGTAGGCAAGCCTGGGCGCTGGCTGGGGGAGGAGCTGGGCGCTGTAGTAGGCAAAGCTGGGCTGCGTTTTGGGCGAGATTCCGGGCACTGAAATGCTGCCTAGAAAGATGCCTAGGGGTGCTGCTCCTTAGGCGTGAAAATGGGCAAGCCCAGGCGAGGCTAGGCCACCATTCCAGAATGTTTGCCCCCTTTTAAGCTTGCTCTTGGCACCAACTTGGGCATGCAAATAGGCAAGGTTGGGCTTGAATTTTGGTCTCCATGCCTTAGCTTGATTTTAAAATCATTAGGCCACTTATTAAAGGAGAATTTCAATTATTAAAACCCAAGAATTACACCAAACCTCAAGGTAATTGAACCAATTAACCCGTTAAAATATAAAATTAACAAGTCAAGTGAAAAACAACCAAAAAAGAAAAACCACATAAAAACTTAATAAAATCCTATTAAGAACTACTAAAATCAACATAAAACTCTAACTAAAAATACTAGGAAAAACATAACAATTACATGCAAAACAACAATGAGGTGCACCATAATGTCCAAAAACGATGGAGGAAAAAATATTTCAAACTCGCATAAAGTTTTAACAACGTCGTCCTGCAATTCATCTAATTTCTCAGGATCAATAACTTTACTATAAAATGCGTTGAAGAAAAGACAAAGCTTTGTTATGGTACGCCTTACATCTTTTGGTAATGAGCCTTGAATAGCAAGTTGTAATATGCACTTCATTAAGATATGACAATCTTGAGACATCATACCAACCAACTTCAGGTCCTTCATTGAAACGAGCTTTCTAATATTTGAAGAATAACCAGAAGGAACCTTGATTTTATTCAAACACTCACGAAAACTTATTTTCTCTTGTTTAGACATGGTATAACAAGCTGGAGGTAGGTAAGTTCGCTTGTTAGTTTCTTTCGATGCTAACTTCTCCCGTATCCCCATTTCCACCAAGTCTTGTATATATTTAATACCATCTTTTGTTTTACCTGGAATGTTTAATAATGTTCCAATAACACTATCACATACATTCTTTTCAACGTGCATCACATCTATACAATGTCTAACCAACAAATGTTCCTAGTATGGTAGACCCCAAAATATGGATTTCGTCTTCCAACCACCCGTTGCGACAGTTTTAGAAAGTTTGCCAAACTCAACATCAATATCTTTTACACGATCGTAAATTTTACATCCGGATAATGGCGATCGAGCAACTCGATCCAAAGTTTTCCCAATGAAAATCTTCTTTTTTTTCGATAAGGATGCTGATTTGGGAGAAAGTCCCGGGTATCCATGTACACATTTTTTCTACCATTATTTAGCCAAATACTACTTGTGTCATCTTCACAAATGGGCATGCCTTACATCCTTTATTTGCATAACCTGACAAGTTACCATAGGCTGGAAAATCATTGATCATGAAAAATATCATGGCTCATAAGGTGAAATTTATTTGAGTATAAGCAGCAAAGACTGTCACACCCTCATTTCATATTTTTCTCAAATCTTCAATAAGAGGTGCCAAGTACACATTTTATATCATTACCTGGTTCTTTAGGTCCGGATATCAACAAAGACAGCATGATGTACTTGCAGTTCATGCATAGCCAAGGAGGAAGATTATAAATTGCTAATAGAACTAGCCAAGTACTATGACGACTGCTCATGTTACCATGGGTGTTCATTCCATCAATGCACAGTCTAAGATGAAGATTTCTCTTATCACTTTCGAATTCAGGAACTTACTATCAATGTTTCTCCATTGCAGAGAATCGGCCAGATTTCTTAGTTTTCCATCTTTTTTTCTTCCTTCAGCATGCCACTGCAAATTCTTTGCTTCCTTCGCATTTGAAGATAAGCGTTTGAATTTGGGAATAATCGGGAGATAGTATAACACCTTTGCCGGAGGTCCTTTTTTATTTACAAGCCTACCACCATCATTGTCTATTTTTTTAAAGCGCAATTCCCCGCATTTTGGGCACTCCCAAAAATCCTTGAATTTATTCCGATACAATATGCAATCATTTGGACATCCTTGTATCCTCTCAATCTCCAGACCCAACGGGCACAACATCTTCTTTGCCTTGTAGGTTGAAGTGGGAAGCTCGTTATCACCAGGAAACACATCTTTTAGAAGCTCTAGTAACTCCATGAAACTCGTATCACTCCATCCACTCTTTTCCTTTTGGTTATATAGATTAAGCATGAATGATAACTTTATAAATTTTGTACATTTAGGGTACAACGGTTTTCCAGGATCAACAAATAATCTTCCAAATGCAGCAACATTATTGATATCACCTCCTATATCATTCAACATTTCATCCAATCGATCAATGTCATCCTCGTTGTTTTCTGTATAACCATCACTAGTATCATACGTAGACGGAGCTGTCTAGTGAGCTGTATTATTAGTCGGAGGTAAAGTTTCACCATGCCATATCCATCGCGAATAAACTTCTTTAAAAACACGACGTATCAAATGGCTCTTCACTTGGTCTGTACTCTGAAATTGTCTCAGATTTTTGCAGTCAACACAAGGACACACAATGTTTTTCCAATCATACTTAGTTTTATTCTCCCCAATAAGTTTTAAGAAACTTTCAACCCCTTGAATATATTCAAGTGTATTACGTCTACCATACATCCAACTCCGATCCATATATATATATATATATATATATATAGGGGTGGGTTCAAATAGAACCATGTCATTATATGCGAACTTGCGAACTAGTGCTTTTATTATATACCAGTAGTGCTTTTATTATACAATGACAGTGATTTATTAATATTTTCAGTTATATACACCAGTAGTGCTTTTATTAGACAATCCTAATGCTTTTAACTAAATAAGGAAATACACAAAAAATCTGATCCATCCATTTAATTAGATTTAAGGCTCATAATTGACCCTAGGTTCACATATAGAAACATGGTTCTCATTTGAACCTAGTCCTATATATATATATATATATATATATATATATATATATAGGATTAGGTTCAAATGAGAACCATGTTTCTATATGTGAACCTAGGGTCAATTATGAGCCTTAGATCTAATTAAATGGATGGATCAAATTTTTTGTGTATTTCCTTATTTAGTTAAAAGCATTAGGATTGTCTAATAAAAGCACTACTGGTGTATATAACTAAAAATATTAATAAAGCACTGTGATTGTATAATAAAAGAACTAGTTCACAGGTTCGCATATAATGACATTGTTCCATTTGAACCCACCCATATATATATATATATATATATATATATATATATATATATATATATATATATATATATATATATATATATATATATATATATATATATATATATATATTCTACCACTGCACAATGGAATTAAAAACTCAATAAATAAACTAACAAAGAAGCAAAAATTATTTTACCAGAAACCATGAAACTTAGAGTTTCTAATATATGAATAATAACAAATTTTTTTTTTCAGACAATACCATTTCACTAGAAAAGTGGACAATTAAATAAGTCAATAACATATTACCACAAAAGTGGACAATTACATAAGTCAATGCCATTCACTACATAAGTGCACAATTACATGAGTCAATGCCATTTCATTACATAAGTGGACAATTACATAAGCTTTCTAAAACTGACAATACCATTTCATCATCCAATTTAAGTATTAGCCAATAGTGTGGCACAATACCAGAGAATATTGTAATCATCAGATTATTATTAATATTATTATTATTAATTAGCACACAGTTGTATAATTAAAAAATTGCACACAGTAATTGAAAATAGTAATTTTCTTTGAATTAGAAAAAAAAAAGTTACAAATGCGAACAAAAGTAGAAAAAAAAAGCATCGGCAGCATTCCTTTTTGTTCCTGCCTGAGCACGGTCCACATCATCATCATCAGACCGTGCGCCAAGCTTGGCGATGAGAACGAAGTCAAGCTTGGAGATAGAAAGAACCACCTCACCTCAATGAGCATTTATACTGCTCAAAATGTGGTTGAGTGCTTCTAACTGGTCGGCTAGCTATCGCATGTCTGCGGAAAGTTCTTCCTGCATTTGCTTCATCAACGCGACAATCTATTTTTCCTGAGCTTCCAATAACTTGCGAAGAGGTCTCTCCATGGTTTTGTCAACCATTATTTGAGATGAAGCTAATTTATTTATCCAAATGGGTATTGCAATTTACTTATATTGTGATAAAGATTAGTTTATAGCCAAAAAGGGGGTATTTATACAAGTGCATATTTCGAAAACCTCTTCGGATTCTCAGTACAGGGGGAATTCTCAAAGACATCTTCGAATTCTCTATGCCTTTTCAATATATTGAAGAAGATTTATACATGTCCCCTCTTGGAATTCTCAGTTCACCTCTTCGAACAAGAAATGTATATGTGCCTCATGGAATTCTCATGACTTATATATATATATATATATATATATATATATATATATATATATTGTAGAAATTTATATGTAAAATAATAAAAACAAGAAATAAATACATACCTCAATCAGATCAATTTGCAACGAGACGACTGCACAAAGAGGCAAAAATAAAGCTGCCAGGTTTCATGGGAATTATTTTTGAAAAATCAATTGCAAAGATTTTGATTTTTTGTTAAATTTGGGTAGAATATGGAATAGGTTTTGATTTTTTGTTAAATGCTACGTGAAGATTGAAATCAGAAAATTGAGTTTTTCTTCACCAATTTTAAAATGCCTTTGTTTCAAACAAGACAACAATTCAGATATGCATCGGTTGTTGTGAGAGAGATCGATGCATGTAGTATTAAGCTAAAAGTAAAGGCATTGGTTTGGAAGAAAAATTGATGCTATAGTTTTGAAATTTTGCTCAGCAAAATTTTGTAATCCCGCAACTCAAAGGCGCTCATATTTAATTTACATAGGCATCGGTTATTGTGAGAGAGACCGATGCATGTGGTGTGAAGATAAAAGTAAAAGCATCGGTTCTGGAGAATAACCGATGCTATAGTTTTGAAATTCTGCTCAACAAATTTTGTAATCCCGCGATTCAGAGGCACCCAGATTTAATTTACATAGGCATCGGTTCTATATCAAGAACTGATGCTCATATTTTATTATAGGCATCAGTTGTTAGACCCAAACCGATGCCTATGTATTCTAATGAAATTTTTGATTTTTTTTGATTATTATGGGCATCGATTGTTTTTAACTAACCGATGCTATTAGTTTTTCCCGGACTATATAGGCATCAGTCGTTGTGGAAAAACGATGCATATAACTTTTATTTATTACAAAAAAACCCGCTCGACTATAGTCATCGGTTTTTGGGGAACAACCGATGCCTATAACTTTTTTTAATTACAAAAAAGACCCCACGCGATATTAGGCATCCGTTTTTATTAACAACCAATGCCTATACACTTGTTCTAATGGCGTTTTTTGTAGTAGTGCATTATGATTCAGGTTAAGTTTCAAGTACTCCCACATTTCTCGAAGAGATCAAATAAGGGCATGCATTTATTTCTCTTCGGAGAGGACATGGTGAATTGACTTAAAATCCCTAATCATATTAGACACCACCTAAATATGTTTTCTAACAAGATGATTAACCTGATTCGTGTAAGGATTAAACCTAATTGCCAGTTGCCTTAGACGAGTAAATGAAGTTCCACTAAAATTCCCCCTTAGATATGCTCATATATCATGTGTACTAGGATGTTGTTCACACTCAAGTACCAGGTCATCAATGACCGAGATTACAAGAATGCCACGAGCAAATAATATTTATTTTCCAATCCAAGCAAGCATCCTGATCCATCCTCCCTTGAGGTACCGTGAAAACACCGGGGTTTTGCATGACATAGTTGATTGAATGCAATGCATTCTGTTAACCAAGAACATAACATATCTTGTGACGCCAAATGTTATAATTGTCTCTATTCAGCTTGTTACCCTTGTTTATATATCAGCAACGGTCGATTTCGATGCCATAGTCTAATTACTAATGGGATATGATCTAAAAAATAATTCTTGTTTATATACACTATGTTTATGTTAATCTAAATTGACATAAAAAGTAATTTGACTCAAAACAAGATGTCAAAAAATAACTTAGAGTTATTAATCATCGATCTCATTAAGTGTTCCCATCATATTGATTCAGTTCAACAAACATAAAATATTAAGTTTCGGACAATACAAAGTAACATTGTAACGGCCCAATTTGAGTAAAAAAAAAGTAGTTTTATATTTTAGTAAAATAACGTAAACTTGGTGTTACATAAATATTGAAATATAATATCAAAGTAAAACTTAGGATCTTATAATGATTTCACACAGCGGAATAGTAAGAAGGAAGAATAACCCAGAATCATAGCAATTATCACTGCAAAAAATCTGGCAAATATCAATGGGCAAGGTTCCATTGACATATATTGATAACTTACGACGACATTGTCTATGCCGATGGGCCACTGACAAGTGCAGGTCGTCTCCGAGTTACCCATCGACAAAATAGCGGTAAATGTAAGCACCATTATTTAGCTACGAGGATGCCAATGGGTAATCCATAGCCACTATACTAATGAGTATTGCCCGTCGCCAAAGTCACGTATGCCGACAGGTCGCCTATGGCCACGTTCGTTGATGGACTATGCTCGTTAGCATAATAAACAAAAATAAATGAATAATAATAATAATAATAATAATAATATAATAATAATAATAATAATAATAATAATAATAATAATAATAATAATAATAATAATAATAATAATAAATAATAATAATAATAATAATAATAATAATAATAAATAATGTGTCGATGGCCCTACTAGCCCGTCGGTGAAAACTCTAGTTTTATATCCCAGCCCTCACCCCCAGCTCCATCTATGCCACCACATCCAAAAAAAACCAAAAAAAAAGACGGGAGACACCGCCATGTGAGCCACACACCACCCACCACCACCACAGAGCTCTGACCACCACAACCACCATCCACCAAGTGCAGAGCCCCATCGCAAACTTTCGCGCACTACCACTTTCTTAGGACCACCGACCAGCAAGCCGCACCACCACCACCCACCACCACCATCAATCGTATGCCACCACACAACCACTGCTCACCACCAGCGGTCAACCACCACCAGGTGATGACGTACGTACAAGTTGATTTTTAAAAACAAATATTTTATTATTTTGATATATAATTGTGGGTTTATTTCAAAAAGTATGATTATTTTTTGGCTTAATTAGAAATTATTTCAAAAATTAAGGTTCAATTTTATTTATTTTGGATTTTGAATTAGGGTTTAGTTAGCTGGGTTTCAATATTAATTAGGTGTAAATTAGAAATTTTGAAAAAAATTAGGGTTTGTTTAGGATTTAGTTAGTCATTATTTTAAAAATTAGGATTAGTTTGGGATTTATTAAGCAATTATTTCAATATTTAGGTTTAAATTATAATTATTTAGATAATTGGAGTCTGATTTCAAAATTTAGGATTAGTTTGGGGTTTATTTACCGTTTATTTTAAAATTTAAGTTTGAATTGTAATTATATAGATAATTGGGGGTTATTTCAAAACTTAGGGTTTATTTGGGGTTTATTTAGTAATTATTTCAAATTTTAGTATTGAATTATAAAATTTAGATAATTGGGGTTTATTTTCAAGAATTAGGGTTAGTTTGGGGTTTATTTAGCAATTATTTTTAATTTTAATTATTGAGATATTTGGGGTTGATTTAAAATTAGGGTTATTGGGGTTTATTTAGCAATTATTTCTAAATTTTTTATTGGATTGTAATTATTTAGAAAATTGGAGTTGATTTCAAAACTTAGGGCTAGTTTGGGGTTTATTTAGCAATTATTTCAAATTTAATGTTGAATTGTTTACGGTGATTTTAAAAAGTTTTAATATGTGCTTGGTAGGGGTTTTAAAATGTCGCGGTGATGGGTACGTGAATGTTTTGTTTAATATATATGTTATGATTTGTGAATAATATATGCATGTTGTAATTTATTGGTGTTGTGATTGGTTGGTGTATACGTCGGTGATGACGTGGTGTACGACATCGTCCGGGAGGTTTTATCCTCTAATAATGGATTTTAATATTTTTCTTACAATGTGATGGTGGTTTTAAAAAGTTTTAAAATGTATGTGTTAGGAATTTTGAAATGTGTGGTGATTAGTACATGAATGTTGTGTTTAATATATGTGTTTTGGTTTGTGAATAATGTATACATGTTGTGAATAACTGGTGTAGGTGACGACACGGTGTATGGCACCGGGCCGGGAGGTTTTGTCCCTCCAATAACGGAATTTGAGAATTTACCGATGGTTGGTGTTCTTCCTTTCTACACTCAAAAAGTTTACATTAAACCCATTTGTGACTTAGTATCAAAAAGAGAGTTTGATATTAAATACTAAATTATCCACTTATTTTGACAGTTTGAGGATGTGATTGTAATGTGATTATCTTAGTATGTATTTATTTTATGGACTTTCAAATTCCAGTTTTTATCTCTCCTTTGTTCTTGGTGCACTGCAATATATGTGTACTTAGAGAAATAAGAAGAGGTTCTACCGAAATCCGAGGTTCTCAAAATACATATTAAGATAATTTTATTACTTAAGATCACATTCTTCAATGGGATAGGGCCCTTACCAAAAACTCAATCGTTTTCTATAGGCACCCTCATACCGCTCACTTATCTATAATTCATAGAATGAGTTCTGATCGTATTTAGATATACAAACGGATGGAGGGCGGTTACCTATCCAATGCATTTGTGGAAGGGTGGAGAGTTTCATTCAATTTTCACTCACGCACCATGTAATGACAGACTGGGGAATAATTGAAGTGTCCTTGTAGTCATACTAAACTTAAGAATTATAATTACCACGATGTAAATGAGATCAAGTTTCACCTCATTAAAAATGGATTCATACCAGATTACTACATCTGGACATTCCATGATGAAACAAATCTTGAGTCCACGTATCATGTATATTTTGAGGTTCAAATTGGAGGATCATCTTACGTCGCTCCCTGAAAAACGCTCGAATATGTACATCAATATGGTTCACGATGAAGATGGTCCCAACTTTGATATGGTTACTGATGTAGAAGAACTGCCTATCTTGAGACCCATAAGTTTTACGATATGTTGAGATCTAAAAATCAACCTTTGTATCCTGAGTGGGAGAAACATTTGCAGTTGTCTCTAGTTGGTCGTCTCATGAATCTGAAGTCAAAAAATTGCATGTCTCTAAAGTGTTATGATCAAGTACATGATTTAATCAAAGAGGTTGTGAAAAACTATAATAAAGTATTAGATGACTTTTACAATAGCAAGAAGTTATTGAGGGGCATGGGCTTACCAGTCGAGAAGATAGATATTTGCCTGAACAATTATATGATCTCTTGGAGAGACGATTCTAATTTGACTAGTTGCAAGTTTTTGTAATCACCCTCAGTTTAAACCCGCTAAGTACCTCGCCGATGCGGTGAAACTGGTGCGTTGGTGTAAATTAGTCTTAAATAATAAACTACTTTTAAAAAAAATTCAAAACTATCCTTTCAAAAGTAGGAGATTGGGTGACTCATTAGCAGGAAAGTGGGAGATTGTTAGAAGTAGAACATTAAAAAACTTTGCACGCCTGCGTATGCTACAATTCAAAACTACTCGTAAATATAAAACTACCTTTAAAAAATTCAAAACTATCCTTCCAAAAATACAAAACTACTCTTGAATAAATAACTTGGGAATGAATCAGCAGTTCTGACAATAAACTAAATTCAGAAATTCAACTTTACTTCTGAAAAATTCAAAACTATTCTATTGAATTAAAAAAAGTAGCTTGTGATTGGCTGATTCAACAGTAGTATGTTGTTAATATGAAATCCGTCAAACAGTTATGTTTTTCGTGAATGCAGAAGACGATCATTGATGCTAATCTGGGGGAAATGCAAAAGTAAACCAACAGCTCTCAACGCAACAATGTGAACTACCTATTATCCCGGTTAATGGGCTACCTTCGCTAGGGCAGACGTAAGAAAATCACAATCAGAATATTCTTTATTTAAATTATGTAAACTACATTTTAGAGAATGGTAAAAATGTTTGTGTAAATTCTACAGGAATGACTGTGCGATGTTTACATGCTACTTCATGAAGCATGTAGTGTTGAACTAAGACTTTCCCGTGGACTTCGACAGTGATGTCATGAATAAGTTCAAGTCTGAAGTCATTAAATCAATAGTTAGCCCTAGTTTTTAATAAAGTCAAGAACTAAGATATTTAAAACGATGGTATTCCGAGGGGAACTTTTTATTGTGAACAGACCTAATGTACAGGTTTTAGTTGGAGACATTTCAAAATAATATATTATGTTGTATTTTGATTCATTTTATGACTTTTATCTCTTGTCGTTCAAAAGCTCTGGTATTTTTTGAATTTTCTTGTTTCATTATGACCAATTTTGTCAGTTTAGAAACACTTGAGTACTATGTCAAAATCAGAACTACTATGTTATGGGAATTGAATATTGAGATATATATCATTGTTTTCAATCTTTGACTAGTAGTTTTCATTCTGTAATTCTAAACTACTTAGTTCTCGTACTGAGATATGTAGTTTCCATTGTGCAATTCTATACTGAGATATAAAACATTGTTTGGGGAATTGCGAACTACATTGGTTTAGTAAAACTACTCTGTAATACTATTACATGAGTATTACAAACTACTCTTAAAAAAATTACAAACTACTTAGTTAGGATTGCGAACTCTGATAAAATTATAAACTGATATGAATATAATTACGAACTACCTTTGTTTAGTCATGTATATAATTACAAACTAGTGTAGAGATTGTAAAAAATACTTGTATCATCTACATGACAAAGATGTATGAAATACTATTGCATGAGTAATTACGAACTACTCTTTTAAAAAATTCGAAAACTACTTAATTCAGATTGGGAACTCTGCCAACAGTAAAAAATGAGATGAATATATATACGAACTACCTTTGTCTAGTCATGTATATAATTACGAACTAGTGTAACTACTGTAACAGGTACTAGTATCATCTACATGACAAAAATACTCATGAAATGCTATTACATTAGTAATAACGACTCTGTTAAAAATTGCAAACTATTTAGTTCAGATTGCGAACTATGTTAAAATTATGAAATGAGATGAATATAATTACTACTTATCTTTGTCTAGTCATGTAATAGTATATTTTAGATTTAGTCATTAATGAACAGCGACAATGCTCATCTACATGAAAATTATTTGAAAAACTATTAAATGACTAATTGCAAACTACTTTAATTAAATTGAAACTACTCTGCACTATTTACAAAATACACTGCGCACTCTGCTCTAATTACAAACTACACTGCACTTGTTTTTTCCAACAATGACGATAATATATGAACAACTGCAACTACTCACAAGAAAATAGCAAACTACTCTATGCAGATTATGAACTAGACTGCAGATCATATTCCAACTACAATGAAAATTTATGAACAAACTGCAACTATTCACAGGAAAATAGCAAACTACTACTTCATATAAAATAAGAAAAAGAAGGTGGTAATGCAATATAACTCAATGAAAATAGTAGTTCAATAACATTCGATAAACTATATGTCATAATGTAGTTTGAGACTACTCCATAACAAACCACGTTCAATAATCTATCATCGTGTTTATTGGATAAATTAAAAAACTTGAATAAGCAGAAAAGGCTTGGTATGTTATGTTCACTTAAGTGGTTCGGTGCAACTTTTTTTTTTTGTTATGATTTCCAACACGACCACATCTACCACATTTATTTCTTCTTGTTATATGCTCGCCTTGTGACAAAATCCTTTTCTTCCTTGGTCTTATAGGTGGCCGCTTAGTCATTGGTTAAATGACAGCTCGTGTGTTGTTAGGATCTTATGACCTTCCAAACATTGGAACCGGCTGAATATGATATGAGTAACAATGTACGTGCGCATCGACGTGGTAAAACTCATCCACGTATGTTGAAATAGGCCTTCCGGTGTACAAGATGCATGCCAAAGCACGTGAACATGGGAGTTCGCAAATTTGCCATTGTCTACATGTGCATGTCCGGTAATCGAGTTTCATCTCCACCGTTGGATTGCTGGGCACTTCAAAAAGTGACTCCGACGACTGAGTTATTGGCCACAACCTTGCTTGATCGATGAGTAATTGAATCTTTTTGATAATCGAAGGGCACAAATCATTCGTCCATGCTTTGCACATGCTTTCCCTTGCTTATAAATGCAACCAAAAATATTAAAAATTACAAATGATAAAACCGCACAACTTGTACAAGGATTTAATAGGAGAGAATATTGACAATTGATAAATAAAAATGATGAATATTTAATTACCACTGATTTAACCCATCAATTTGATCCTTATGGTGTCTACAAGGTTAGTGATAGGAAGACTTATTTCCTCTAATACCCATTTATTAAATGACTTAGCCGCGTTTGAGCTCATCTCCCCGTATCGTCTGCCTCGAAAATATGCATTGGCCCATTTTGTAACATCCATGTTGTCAAGGAAATTCCTAGCCGTATCTCCCCCCTCTTTAATAAATTTTTCCTTATAATCCTCGAACATTTCAACCGTAGAGGCATATGCTGCTTTTTTAAGAATCCACTCTAGTCGACCACGCAAATTCTTTGAGTAATTCCTACCTCGATATGTATATTGAAGGTTTGTAATCAAGTGTTTCAAACAATATCCGTGTGAGTTTCCGGGTAAATCCTTACTCATAGCATCGAGATGTCCAGGGTTCCTAGCAGACACAAATGTCACTTCACGATATGACAACAAGATTTTCTTCAAATTCACCATGAACCAATGCCAGTTAATTGAATACTCCAAGTCCACTATCACAAACGCTACGTAGTACAACCCTACGAATAGAACTGGCAAAAAGATTATGATACACTCAAAAAGGTGTGATAATTACGATATTTTAAAAATAAACACAATGTCATTCAGCGTTACTCTAAGTATACAAAACTACGATACAATCATATATCGATATAAATTGTGAATATCTGTGTCATCGTAAAATATAATATGATCTTGAGCTCTTATGAAATACAAAACTAGAACACACAATTTTAATGTGGTATTTGTTAAAAAACTATGAAACCAAAAAATACTAGTTCATGAATTATAGTACGAGTTGTTTAATATCATAGGTTTAGTTTGAATTAAAATTGAGAACTACTCTAATTTATGGAACAATAATACTAAACTACACTTCCATAAAAATTAGACTCGCATGTAGGCACTACGAGGTGCTTAAGATCATAGGTTTGGTTTACATGATAATTGCGAACTACTCTGACATATGGAACCATAATACTAAACTAGACTGCCATAAAATCTAGGCTCGCATGTAGGAAGTACGGGGTGTTTAAGATCATAGGATGAGTTTGCATTATAATTGCAAACTACTCTGATATATGTAACCATAATACTAAACTAAACTGCTATAAAATTCAAGGTTGCATGTAGGCAGTACGAGGTGTTTAAAATCATAGGATTGGTTTGCATGATAAGTGCGAACTACTCTAACATATGGAACCATAATACTAAACTACACTGCCATAAAACTCAGGCTCGCATGTAGAAAAACTGAGGCTAATTCATCAGAACATATGATTGAAAATATAACAAAATGAGAATAATTTTACCATTATCTCCATCCTTTGTGGTAGCCCCAAGGAGGTGACCCTTGAATTTACCTAACAAGTGTGTTCCATCGATGAACATCATAGGTCGACAAAAATTAAACCCTTCAATACATGACGCAAATGAAACAAACACCCTTGTGAAACGGTCATTTGAATCATCAACATCCAAAATAATGTGCGACCTAGGGTTGGACTTGCAAAGACAATCGGCATAGAAATTCAATCCCTGAAATGAATCTTCGATGTCCCCAAGAACACATTGTTTGGCTTTCTCCACGATAAGATACACTATTTTGTAAGTAATTGATAAACCATATTTACTGGAGAACAACTTCACTACAACAATGGGGCGAGTGCTTAAAGCCTGTCGAACATCTTCTAATATTAATAAGGAAATCAGCTCAGAATTAATCCGATTGTGTTTAAGTGATGGGAAATAAGATCCACACGTGTGTATGTGTTGTTTATTGCTCTTACATAAAAAAAAACCATTAACACGCTCGATAGACGCATGAACATACCAAGTGCAATTATGGTCTGAGCAATTAGTTGTGACCTTATCCGCATCATTCTTTAGAAATTAAAATTCAAAACCAACGCCGATTGTCATCTTACGTCATGTAATTCTGAATTCTTTCACCCCACCTTTGTACTTTCGTATGACGGTTGATACCTCTTTGTACCAATCATTAGTTAATAATCTCTAGGTGTGGCTCGGGACCAAGGTTGATAGAATGGCCTCATTATTCAAACAATTAGAAGCAGACTGGGCTCCGATTTGAACGAAGTCACTTGAAATATTGAATCTAACTTGAACTAACCCAAATGATATTAAAAGATAAACCATCATTCTGAAATCAGTCTCATTGCCAAGGACGCACATTGGACATTCCGGAATGGAATAATGCATTTTCATATTCACAGTCTCTAATTCACTCCAGTGTGCTTAGACTCTTAGAACAAGGTCATCGAAAGAGAATCCGGTCTTTGCATCAACTACGAGTGTCTCATCGGCATAATTACATAGAACAATGATACCTCCGTAGTCGGCCAAGTCTACATCAAACATATAATAAATGTTGGATTATTATAAACTATATTATGAATTAAATAGAAAAAAACTACTTACAACAGGGCGATAGTTGAATGATAATTACGAACTAATTTTAAAAAACTTGCCACTACACCAAACAAAATACCACTATTCAAAACTACTACAAGAAATAATTATTTTGCATTACGGAATAAGGTTGTAGTTGAATACTTACAAACTACATAGTCGAGTAGTTGGGATTCAGTTTGAATAAACATGACAACTATATTCTAAACTACTATATAAAATGGAATTAAAAAATACCTTGAAAATACGTGTGGAATGACATAACACTCTAAAAAACGAAAATAGTCTTAAAGAAGGGGATGGCATCACTCAAAGAAAATAATTCTTATTTGGACTACGGATTAGGACTCTGTTCGACTAGTTATAAACTAACCAATAGAGTAGTTTGGAATCTGTTTGTTAGGGTTGTGTTCGACTAATTATAGAGTAGTTTGAAATCTGTTTGTTAGGGCTGTGTTCGACTAATTATTAACTACCTAATAGAGTAGTTCGAAATCTGTTTGTTAGGGCTGTGTTCGACTAATTCAAAACTAGCTAATAGAGTAGTTTGAAATCTGTTGGTTAGGGTTATATTCGACTAATTATAAACTAGCTAATAGAGTGGTTTGGAATTTGTTTGTTAGGGTGTATTCAATTAATTATAATCTACCTAACCATTTAGTTTGGAACTTGATTGTTATGGCTGTATTCGACTAATTAAAAAATACCTAGTAGAGTATTTTGGAATCTGTTTGTAGAAAATGATAACTCTATTCCACTAAATTAAGAATTAAAAAATACCATTAAAAGACTTTACCAACTACAAACACACAAATTCATAGCTACTGTTTAAATAATTGCAAACAAACAAATAAGTGAATACATTGATAGTTGAGAGCACACACAATATTCAGACCTACTCCAAAAGGTCTGAATTGCGCCATGCCACAAGGGGTCATTCTCCAAAAAAGCCTATAACATGAACATTAATGTATTTGAAGATCCAAATAACTTTACTTATATATTGATTTGTACTTTTTTGTATAACTTTTTGTGTCGCATTCGCGTGTGTTTTGCTTGCATTTATGGGTTTTAGGAGTCGTTTTGGCCTATTTTGTTAGTTTTAGGTTTTTATAGCTTTTGTGCGGTTTTTAGTAGTTTTTCGTACATTTTTACCCTTTTTCATATTTTTGGCCGTAGGATGACCAAGCGGGTCTCGCGCAAGCTCAGGGCATCTCTTTCGACTTGGTTTAGAACGGCAAATCAAGGGAACACAGTGTGAACGAGGAGCGACAACCAACGGACGTTTAGAGCGAAATGAGAAAATCGAGCCGGAGCAGTCGAGGCAGTCGATCAACTGGCATTTCAGTTGATTGACTGACTGTCAAGTCGATCGACTAAATCTCTCCGAATCGACTGGAGTACAGAAGGTTTGGCAATTTTGGGCGAAGCAGTCGATTGATTGAGTCACAGTCCAACTCGTGAATTTTATATTTTTTTGATAATTTTACCCCTGTGACTTTGTATTTATAGGCCCATCTTTATCCAACCTTATCCAACCTCTCCTTGGTTGAATTTGGGTCTTGGCTCCATTTCCTCCAAGCCTTTATTCTTGCATTTCAAAACCCTAGCTCATAAATCTCTAGTTTAGTGTAGTTTAGTTTAGCTTAAGTAGTTAGTTTAGTTAGGTTTAGTTGTTCTTAGCAAGTGTGGGAGAGGGTGACACCTCCTTCATTTGTTGTTCTTGTTTTGTTGAAGTTGTTATTGTATTTTGAAGATTGTAAGCTAGACTTTGAAGCACTTGTTTGGAGCAAAAATTGGTAGTAATCTTTCCCCTAAATGTTTTGTGTTATTATTGTGTTGTTGTGATTTCTCTTGTGTTGGTTATTGAATCTTAGCTTATGTTGTTTTTCATGGCATTTCAGTTTCTCTAGTGCAGGTTTAATTGCTTTGTGTTGTTTTTCATCTTCTTGTTTAGCAAAAACTCCATTGAAGACCTCTTGAAGCTTTTTGCCCAATTTTTCCAAACAAACCTTGGGTTTTTGAAAGTCTTATGGGTTTTTCTTCTTTGAGCAATTTGACTTTTACCCATTTAATACTTTTGACTTGTTGTCAATTTCACGCTTTTAATTTCCCTCCTTCTTCCTCTTTCAATTTGTAATCCTTCTTAGTTTAGTAAATTTTAATGGTTTAATCAATGTCATTAATTAATTACTTTCAAGCAATCTTTAATTTGTATTTGATGCAATTAGTTTAGAAATTACGGGTTTAGGGTTTAAGTTCGTTTAGAACCATTAATCAAAATTTGTTGAGAATTGGGATTGACGACCCCAGTACTCAATCGACATTTGGGATTGACAACCCCAAATTGTGGATTAAGTGTTCGGAAAAAACCGATTGATTGTGGAGACGAACCGAACACCCTAAACCCTCGTTCTCATTGTTTTCATTTAAATCACTTTTCATTCTTGTTTAGTAGATTAAATTTCAAAAACTCAAATTAAACCAATGACTTAATGCTTTCTTAGTGTAGATTAGGTTAATTTAGATTAACAAGAGATTAATCAAAAACACTTATCGCCGATTATATCTATCCTCGAGAGACACGATGTTGATGGTCGTTATCGTCCCAAATACTCCACGGAGGAACCGAGCCGAACCACTCAAAGAAACCTGCCGAGCTCCCCCGTAGAGCTACCGAGAGCTGACGCATAGCTTGCCGAGAGCAGGTGAGCTCCTCCGCCGAGCTGCCGAGCTCCCCCGTCGAGTAGCCGAGAGCTGACGAGAGTTGCCGAG